>BQNB010085805.1:0-26220 GCA_026074375.1 Tanacetum coccineum
CGTAGTAAGTTGTAAGGTTAAGTTATAAAGCTAACCGGGCCAAAGGCCCATGGATAAGCCCACTAAGGGTTCATGGCCGGCCAAGACTAGAGTATAAGTATCCTCTCCATAGCTTGGAGAGGGTGTTGGTTGTTCATTTGTCACATTTTTACTAAGCTAATATTATCATCTTTCTTTCTCTCTTTAAGTGTTCATCCAACCAAATCTTTCTCTCTTTAAAACTCTAAGTTAATCATTCCACACTTGTGTTAACATATTCTAAATTGATGTTCTGAATAAAAAAGGGGATATACTAGCCAATCCAACACGAGCGATGAAAAAGAAAGAATAATAAATATGATGTATACATGCATCATATTACATAATATGGTTCGGTTTAAAAACCATAAAGTTCATAACTTTCTTGCTTAGTTATTTTAGTATAGACTAGAAGTATAAGAAAATCTTTTAAAAACCATAAAAAATATCATTTTTTTGAGTCATATTTAGAGTTAAAAAGATAAGTTTTTTGTACCAAGAATCATGATTTTCAGTATTTTTCGTGTCAAAAACGTTAAAGTTTGTGTTTTTAAGGTTCTAATAGTCTTAGATAGTTTTAAGTTGTAAAGAAAAATCAGTTAAAAAACTCAAAAAGTGTGTCATTTAAATTTTATATTTTTGAGTACGTAGTGTATTGGGCGATTTATACCTCTCTACAGGCGATCTATACGTTCTTATTCCCTCAGGCGATTTATACCATCCTTTTAGTCAGGCGATCTATACCATTTTTTTTGAACAGGCGATTTATACTTCAATTTGAACAGGCGATTTATACTTCAAGTGTTCAGGCGATTTATACTTCAATTTGAACAGGCGATTTATACTTCAATTTGTTCAGGCGATTTATACTTATCAGATGTTATCACATGCGATTTTAAACTACAATTCTTCAGGCGATTATAACAATTTTAACTTGCTCAGGCGATTTATACATAATTACTAAAGGTGATTTATACACTTTGCTTGGGTGATTTATACGCTTGACTAAGGAGAACTATACACGTTTGTTAAGTGAATTATACAGTTGTTCTTTGATTTGTAAAATCCCGTGAATATTCGATTTCTCGGTTTTATCAAGAATTGTAAAATCCCGTGTATTCTGAAAGATACATACGACATTAATCAAAACTTACTTAACACAACAACTCCAATCAATGATACCTATCATTTTAATCTTATCACATTAGAAATGGATCCAATGTGAATTTCACTTGGATAAAAGAAATCCTCTTGATGAGTTACATGTACTCTCCGGTGCTGCCAATACGTAACCTATGTGGACAAAAGACCTGTAAGATTCATGGAAGAGTCGAATATGGAAATATATATGCAAAATAGAGAGCACAGGAAGAATGATACTGAATCACTGAACATGTACCTCTCATATGCCTACGATAAAGAGAAACGTGTATCAGAACAAAGAAAATATGCTAAAATTATCTGTACTGAAGAAATTCAAGTCTGATTATTATTATGAAAACTACCAATATCAATCTCAAAGTCTCCTGCTGATATCTAATCACGTTGTATCATCACAAGTTGCTAAAAAGATTTATGGGAGAGAGTTCAATTACTGATGCAAGGTACTTCTTTAACAAAGCAGGAAAGAGAGTGTAAGCTGTATGATGCTTTCGATAAGTTTACTCACATCAAGGGGGAATCACTTCATACGTATTACTTGAGATTTACTCAGCTGATCAATGATATGAATATCTACAAGATGAAAATGGAGCAATTTCAAGTTAATACTAAGTTCTTAAACAGTCTTCCACCTGAATGGAGTAAGTTTGTGACTGATGTCAAGCTTGTTAAAGATTTGCATACCTCCAACTTTGATCAACTTCATGCATATCTTGAACAACACGAACTCCATGCAAATGAAGTCCGTATTATGCGTGAACGCAATCAAGATCCACTTGCATTCGTTGCAAATCAGCAGATGACACCACCTCACTTCAACACTTATCAGTCTCCTTACAACAATCCTCAACTTCAACAACAGTTTTCACCATCACAACATGCATCAATTCAACCTAATCAACATTACTCATCTCATTATCCATCACAAACTCAATTCAATCATTCATCCATTCCACCATCACATACATTTCAGTCTCAAATGAATCATCAAACCTCAACTGTTCCACAAGTAATTCCACAAGTTGCTTATCAATCACCTCAAGCTCCTACACAACTTATGACTGAATCACCATTTGGAGACTCAGGTTTTGCTGTTCCTGTATTTTCTCTTGGAGATGATCCGATTGCTTGTCTCAATAAAGCAATGGCTTTTCTAACGGCTGTAGCTTCTTCAAGGTTCCCTACTACCAATAATCAGCTCAGAACTTCCTCTAATCCAAGAAACCAAGCCACTATTCAAGATGGCAGGGTTACCGTGCAACAAGTTCAGGGGAGACAAGGGCAAAATTATTCTGGTACAACATATAAGGGCAATGCTACTAGTTCAAGGGGAAATACAACAAGTGGACAAGCTAGAGTTGTTAAATGCTACAACTGCCAAGGTGAAGGACATATGGCTAGGCAATGCACTCAGCCAAAGCGACCAAGGAATGCTGCATGGTATAAGGAGAAAGCAATGTTAGCAGAAGCTCAGGAAGCTGGACAAATATTAGATGAGGAGCAACTCGCATTTCTTGCAGATCCAGGAATTCCAGCAGATCAGCTCGATAATCATCCCCTCACAATGTCTGCTTTTCCAAGAATAGGATCTCAATAATAACGTAGATTCAGACTTGATCGATCTCTCACAGCACAAGCGGTCTTATGGCCAACATTTCCCATGCTATGATTCTGACATTATCTCATAGTACCTAATTTCGAAACCTATCTGAATGATATGGATAATCAAAGTGTGAATGCATTGCAGGATTTTGTGCAAAAACCAGTTATGGATTTTATAGATAATGAGATATCTAGTGATAGCAATATCATTTCGTATTCTCAATATTTGCAAGAGAAACAACAGTAACTATTCAAAGATACTAATTCCAGGCACAACAAGATTCGATGATTTTTTTTGTGATTGAACAAATGTCCGAACAAATGATTAATCATGTAAATAATTGGGAAAAGGCTAATAAGGAACAGAATAATGAATCAATAACCGCTGAGCTTGAGAGATATAAGGAAAGGGTCAAAACTTTTGAACAACGTCTTAATATTGATTTAAGTAGTCGTGAAAAGGATGATTGCTTCTCAAAGTGGATGATATGATTAGATGAGAAACCTTGCACTCAAAGTAACAAAATGACTCACTAGAGAGCGTGGTGAGCAAAAATCTTTCTAAACAAATCAAAGAAAAAGGAATCTTCTTTATCAAAACTTTACAGTGTGTCCAAAAATGAATCCCAAAGAACAGAAGATACATATACACAAAATACCAGACGTACACCACCTACACCCCCATCTATTAAAACCACACACTAACTCTATCACAAATCCCCCAACAAACACATCCACAATCCCAAGACAAAAACATTACATCCAAATCAGAAAAAATAAAACCAACCAAACTAACTTTCCCCATCCCGCACCAATCAAATGTGCCCCCCCGATACAGTCCCTATGCACCACACCAATTGAAACGAGGTAAAGCACATCACCCCCAGAGCCCCAGAACCCACCTCCCCCGAGATAAAACAGCTCCACCACCTAACCACGCACCTGAAATCATCCTTATATACATAGTCAAGCACAGGGATTAAACCCCACCCTTGTAAGATGGAGATTGATATATGTACAAAAACACAAGTTACACAGCCAAATATAGATTGAATCAGAAACATTAGCATATTGCGGAAAGACGTCATCGATCACAAATGTCAGAAAAAGCCAAAAAGATCTTGAAGTATTGCAAAGAAAATTTCTCACAAACTTGGTCGATTAAAAAAACAATAAATAATCTTAAACAGCTGATCTTTTAGCAAAACTATTAATTTCTCCACAACAAGTATATATCCACCTAAAACAATCTTTTTGGTTCGTATAGTTTAATCCACACCATTGACCATCATACGCACAACCAAACATGGTTGGAATGATCCTAGTAGACTACCTAAAGGTGATTTGGTGAATGCAAGCCATAACAAGCTTAAATTCCACCTCACCAGTATGACTCAGTTGGTGAGCAAGAGACAATACTAGTGCTTTTAAAGAAGGTAACGGTGGTTTAACATACTCAAACTTTTTTTTAACAATGAAAATAATTCCATTTTAAAATCTATTAAAGACAACTTCAATGGTGTTTAGATACAGAACTTCTAAATGAAATAATTGAGAGTAACAAGACAGTTTTTGACCAAAAGGGAACGCGGCTTATCAACATTCTCATTTGATAAACAAAGTTTGGAAAATGCTAAGAAAGAAAATTCTTTTGGAAAATGCACGACTTCTATAAAAAAAATCATGTCTCAAATGTACATGTTAAACTGTGGATTAAATACTATGTCTTTTGAATAAGATATCTAAGAACTTATGGAAATGCAAGAGTGTGATTCGTGTGAAAAGTGTTTGAATCTTGATGCTGAGCTTTCCAAATCAAAACAACCATATAATGATCTTTTGAAAAATTACTCATAACTTGAAAAACATTGTATTTCTCTCGAAGCTCTCCAATAGCCATTAAAAACAAGAAGTTTTTCAAAACGATGATTCTTATGTTAGTCAAAATGTTGTTGAAATTCTAGAATATTTTGAAATCAATGATTTGAAAGCTCGGCTACAAGATAAAGATACGACCATTTGTAAGTTGAAGGATACTATTAAATCTTTGAGAGAGAATACCAAGGAAGAGAAAGTTAATCCTGATAAAGTAAACTTAGCCCAAAAAAAAGGCACTAGAAAATTAGTGTGGCAAACTTGCTTCTGAGAACAACGTCTTTGTAATTGAAATTAATCTTAGTGAATCATGTTTTTTAAAGATCAGTTTGACTCAATCAAACAGACACGTGTTCGTCATAAAGAACAAAGTGACTCTTTAATTAACAAACTGAACTTAAAATCTATGGAAAATGAGGATTTAAAAGCTCAAATTCAAGACAAGGTTTTTGTGATAACATCATTGAAAAACGATTTACGAAAATTAAAAGGGAAAGAAATTGTTGAAAATGTTGTTCACATACCTTTTGTTGTTCACATACCTTCTGCCACCACTATTGATCCAGGCATGTTCAAGATTGATTTAGAACCGTTGCCTCCTAGGTTATTGCAAAATAGGGAAGTTCACATAATCTATCTTAGGAACACTCAAGAACAAGCTAATATTCTTTAGGAAATAGTCGAACAAGCTAAAGCAAAACAACCTTTAGATAGCGAGTTAGACCTTGCCTGTAAGTATGCCACAAGAATTTAGGAGTTGCTTGTATACGTTCAAGATGCGTGCCCTAATGCGATAACACCTTGTGCTAAGAAGGTTACTGTCAAACCCATGAACAATGTCAAGAAAGTTAGGATTTGTTGAACCTCTCACAGCACAAGCAAGAAATCAACAGAAGAGTCTTCTAATACTCAGATTCGAACACAACATGTGTTGTCTTCTAAAGTGTGAAACCATAAAAGACATCGATTAAGGGCTCATTTGTATAAGAACTTTAATCAAGGATGAAACAATAACAACAGAATAAGATGAAATGCACAGCGAATACACATTAAATACAATTCTTTATTATTGCCTAACAAGGTTTCATCATCATCATTATACAATGACTACATAGAACCCCAATTCTTATGTGATCAAATCAAAAAGTATAATCTAAACTATAACAAGGAATCAAAGATCCTTAAGGCTAAAACACAAACAACCTAGGTGTTTATAATGAGACTTGATGTCTAGAACACACACACACTTTCTTGGTGTTTATATCTTGACACCCTAAAACTATATCTAGGGATCTCTTTATATAGTAGAATCCATCTAGATTGACAAGGGAAAACATATTTTTAAATAGGGAACAAATCTTTAAATCTTTAATAAACTTAAAACTTCATTTTTATCTTCAATAATCAAATCTTTGCCATATTTTACTTTTGTAGAATATCCTCCCCCAGCTTGTAGAATTCACTTGAAATTGGGTCAATTAATCCCTCTTGTTTTCTTTTCATTCATGTTTTGTCATATCAACTCAAAATAATTTCCCAACAATCTGCCCCTAGTTGAAATGAAAAACCAAATAAGCACAAACTTCCCCTGAAGTTAATATATGAATGAAACATACTTCCACTTAATCTATGAAATTCCACCAAGGATCTGTAAGTTGCACATCTTCTTTGTAAATCTTCTTCTCCTTTTTGTCATAATCAAATAGGGGACTAAAGTAGCAAAATGGATATTCGACAACCACGAAAACCACTATCACACTTCTAATCCAGCCTTCCAACAACTCAAATTACCCTCCATGACATGCCTTAAGATAAATGAACTTGAGCAGTAGAAACTTAAACTAGCAGTAGTAATAATGACTAGTAGTAGTAAAAACCTTCACCTCATGTGGTGCATGTAAATGGTTAAACATTTTAACAATAAGCTTCCCCTGAAACCCATATGTTAACCATTTCTTAAATCTTCAATTCTTTAGGCTCTATGTAAGATACCGGATGAAGAAAACATATGTATAAAACAACTTGATATTTAAAGTAGAAACAACCCAACTTTGTCTTATATCTGTACTTTCCAACTTGACGTCATAAACCATAACCAAGACCAAAGTATAATTAGATCGCAAACCTCCTTGACAAAATCCTCATCTTCTATGAGACACATACCCAAAGTGATAGCAAATGTACGCATTGAGCACCATAAGAGAAATCGCACACCTTTGCTAGATTCTTCAAGCCTTCGTCACATCGTTTCTAAGCACGAACAAGTTATCTCTAAACGTTGTTAGCCATTTGAGATATGATAAAACACGTACCCAAGTAATTCCACTTCATCGTCAAATAGGTGATAATTAATTATCTTCATAACCAATTAATCCAATAAATATGAGCCTTTAAACGTTTAAGAACATTTAAAACCAAAAACCAAAAACTTCTTGTGTATGTCATCCGATATCCATACCCAGCCGAGAACCTAAATGCTTCGTTGTCCGATATCGATCATAACCAGCAGTACAAACGTTTAAAACTGGCAGTACTAAAAGATGTTAAACTTTCTTCAAATTCAAACCCAACCAGTATGAACTATTCAACCAAAGTTGTGTACTTCTCATTTTATCAGCCCATTTTCAATTTACCAGCCCAATCCATTATAGATCAAGTATCATATTTACAATTTACAAGCCCATTATATCGACATTTACATCCAGCCCAATATGTTAACACTTTAACCGGCCCATGTGTGTCCATTATGTGACATATACCAGTTGTTAGGGTACAAAAAACCTTTATACATACATAATCCTAACACTTCTCATAATCCATCCGCCTCTATCTTAAAAGTTAGACCATCTTCATATCCAACCTTAACTCTCCTTCAAAATTAGATCACATGCCTCACTATTTGAGAATACATTCTGACTTCATAGTTCACAACACATCTTCAATCAAAACACGTCTTCATAGAACCATATTTCACTTTAGGAATATCAAACTCAAGAACTGTTGTGACAAACCCATGAAAGACGAACCAAACGAGTAAAAGATCAAGACCTCTTATGGCTTTCCGGAAACTGACGGACAAAGTGAGAGGACTATCCAAACTCTCGAGGATATGCTACGTGCTTGCGTAATCGACTTTGGAAATGGTTGGGTTAAACATTTGCCATTGGTCGAGTTTTCATACAATAACAGTTATCACGCTAGCATTAAGGCTGCACCCTTTGAAGCACTTTATGGTCGAAAATGTCGTTCACCTGTTTGCTGGGCTGAGGTTGGGCAAGTTCAACTCACTGGTCCAGAATTAGTGCAAGAAACAACGGAGAGAATCATTCAAGTCAAGCAAAGGATGCAAGCCGCTCGCGATCGACAAAAGAGCTACGCCGACTTAAAGCGTAAGCCAATGAAGTTTCAAGTTGGGGACAAAGTTATGCTTAAGGTTTCGCCTTGGAAAGGGGTCGTACGTTTTGGCAAACGGGGGAAGTTAAACCCCAGATATGTCGGACCTTTCAAGGTGTTGAAAAAGGTTGGAGCCGTTGCTTACAAGCTTGAGCTTCCTCAAGAGCTGAGCAGGGTCCACAATACGTTTCATGTATCCAACTTAAAGAAATGTTATTCTGACGATCCATTAGTCGTTCCGTTGGGAGGACTCCAAGTGGATGAAAATCTTCATTTTGTTGAGGAGCCGGTTGAAATAATGGATCGTGAAGTCAAACAATTAAGGCGAAGCCGTGTCCCAATTGTCAAGGTTCGATGGAACTCTAGGCGGGGCCCTGAGTTTACGTGGGAACGTGAAGATCAGTTCAGGAAGAAATATCCACACCTCTTCACCAAGACCGCACCATCGACAAGTGCCATGTCATAAGCCTTGCGGACAAGGCTCATTTAACGGGGGAAGACTATAACACCTCGTAACTTAGGTCATTGTACGACATTATGTAATGCACAACTTATTTTTAGGGTTTTACGCGTTTGCTCATAAACTGTAAAAGTTAAGTTAAATCGCGTAAACTAAAAATGATCATACAATGTAAACGGGCATTAAACGATTAAATGTTGTCATCAATCAAGTGTTATATGATTATTAAGAGGATAATTATCAACATTGCACATTTTATTTTTGTTGGTTACGTAAAATGTTTACGTTTCGCGATAAAGTGCGTTTAAGCCTTCCCGGAAGCACGTTAATTTATCTACGCTTCATCGAATACCCACAATTTGAACTCAATACTTAAAGTATAATTAAAACTCAATATATTTATCACATTAGACATTTTCATATTAAAGGAATTGAAATTATACATTTACATATGCAAGTTATACTTTTAATTAAACATATGTTACTTTAGGCTTTATATATACATATATACACTAGATAAATGAACAAATGCATACATATCCTACCCTAAACCTTAAAAACGTGTACATAAGCCATCTAGAAGGCCTTTGGTCACCATGACATCAATAGGAACCTTCATTGCATGAACCTTTCACCACTTGATGCTATGACTAGCCAAAACCAACCCATTGTTTCTCAAAACCATGTGCTATACCATTAGACACCTTGCAAAGGCTCAAGTGACCAAGGAATATGCTAAGGATCTTAGCTAGTATAAATAGGAGTGCAAGGGTTAAGAGAAAACCACATCTACACTTCTCTCTTTACTTGAAAAATCAAACAAAACCCTCTTTATACCCCATAAGGGCTCACGGCTCAAAACCCCTTCAAGAAGCAAACCATTGCTTGATTTTTCTTGATCATATAAGTGTTCTTATATCATTCCTAAGGTGTTCTAAGAAGATTTGAAGATTTGGTTAAGTTTGGAAGATTTTATGTGTTCCATATGCCTATTTATGCTAATCACCATTTTAGATACATTAAATATGTGAAAGGGATTTTTACTTATGATCAATGAATTGTGAACTTATTTACATTTTATATGGATGCTATTATGATGTTTAAAATAGCATTATAACTCTTGTACACACTTGATTTAATAAAATAATGAATATGTACAAATTAGGGTTTTCTTTTATACAAGTTGTGATTAAAAGTAAGGTTATGGACTGTTGTCTTGAACCATGATAAAATATGAACTATGACTTTAATATTGTAAGGACATAAGATATAAATGTGTAAAGTAGTTGTAATAAGGTGTTGAAGCTTAATGGAACAAAAATCAAGCTTAAAAACACATGCCGTAATCACAAAACTTCAAACTTTCTGTTTTGGTTCGAATTTGGAAGCAGCCATATTAGGTTTTATAAAGATAGTACATCTCATAAGGATTCCAAAATGATAAGAAACTCGAAAAACGGATTAATAACGAAGAAGATACACTAGTTACGAGTTTACGACGCTAAATACTTTATAAAACAAATTTTATAAAAATTACTATTCATGGCAGTAACTTATACTTTGTAAACATCAATAATATGATAAAACTTTCAATTACGAGAACGTGTTCGAAAGAATCGCTAAAACGGAGCTATAACTCATAAGATTACGACTAAACGGGTTAACTTAATTAAAAGTATAAAAACGATTTTATAGTTGTTATGAACAGTAAAAACACTATTCATCACAGAATCTCAAAAACCTAAAAATGTGATTTTATGATCACTCGTCTTAATACGAAAGCGTGGGCGTAAGAAACGCGAGAAACGGACTTAAAACGACAAAGTTATGTCATTTTTGCTAAAGGCGTAATTATAAACGTTTTTACTTTATAAATACGATTTCACTTAAACGATTAGATGGTGATATAGCTATATAGAAATATATATGTTATTAGTTATCAAAGTGCTATATTACTAGGGAATTTCATAATGAGGCTTCTTCGGATGGCGTATTGACGAGTTGTTGGATTTACGATTTAAAGTGTCCTAACTCCTCGTACGTCATGTCATGACCTCTTAATTATGATAGCCCGAACGATAGTACGATGATAACTATATAGGATTATATATGGTTGTTGTTAGACAACGTACTTGAATACTGATTCGACCTATATTAACTAGGTTGTATTTAGTTGCATTCGGGCGTTAGCGTGACGCGTTTTTATTTGGGATATTTTATTATCAATTTACTCACTCAAGGTGAGTTCATAGCCCCATGTTTTACAATTATTAATTTACAAGTTTTTGGGGTGAGAAACATATGCATGTTTTACAAATTGGACGCAAGTGTACATTTTATCATGATTACGTTTTGCCTAAGTAGCGATAACCCACTATGCCCATGAATCATGAACTGTCAATTACTGGAATGTGAGCGCGAATGATTATAGATAGATCTATTTGGGAGAAACCTCCCGTTTTTCGGTGACTAGCAATCACTGGAAACTAACGTATATCATGTCGGATTTTGAGGTGTTTCGTATGAACATCATCACGGGCAATGTAGGCAATATTTATATATTGTATTCATTTATGTCGAGCTTCGGTGTCATGAGCTTAGGAAAACATAATTACATTTTGTGATGTCTGCATCTGTTGCATTATCACGGGGAAAGTCTTGCGGTCCTGCATATACATTTACATAAACCTATGAAATTCACCAACTTTATGTTGACGTTTTAAATGCAATGTTTTTCAGGAGATCATTAAGCATGAGGTGCGAAGGATACATTGGTGGTTATATTTTGAAGTCATGCATTAAAGATTTAGTCGCATTACATTTTGTATATCTGTTATGGGCTGGAAATCTTTGTAATAATAACAAGTAAACAAGTAAAGCTTCGGGCTTTTGTAACACAACATTTTGTTAAATCCAATGTATCAGTTTTAAACGACTTTTTGGTCGTTCTTATATTATCTTGTGTTATTGATCTGAGAAGTAACACGCCCCGGACCCTTATTCCGCTGCGACCCAATTTGGGGGTGTTACAAATCAAGTATTAAATAATTATTTTGAGAATAATTATGGTCTTTGTTCATTTTATTTTTATCGGTTACGTAAAGTGTTTACGTTTCGCGATAAATTGCATTTAGGCATACCCGGAACCACCAAAACTTTTCTACGCTTCAACAAATACCCACTTTTATACCCAATACATAAAAGTTACAAAAATATATCACATATATCTCTCTATGGCCGGATTTCTAGCAAATGGATACAAAGAAATATGAAAAAAAATTGCAACTTGGTTTTGTACTACACTACACCATTAAACCTAGACATATCTTGTTTCTTTGACCAAAGACCAAGACCATGGACTTCCTAAAGACCCTCACTATGTCTCCTTGACTAGTCATACATGTACATTACTTAAACATTGCAAGAGATAAGAAAAACATAACACTTAACACTTAGCAAATCAAAAACTCTCTTCTTTTCCTCTCTTATAGCCCACGGCTACAAACACCCCTCCTAAATAAATCATACAACTTATTTTACAACATATACAAGCATACCTACACTATATCTAAGATACCTCAAGGTGATTTGAAGTATTGGTTAATCATTTAAAAGGATTAAGGCAAGGAAAAGGAAGCTTAGGGTTTCTAGTTGGATTAGGGTTTTGGAAAGTTGCAAGCTTTGGTTTAAAGTCTAAACAAGGGTTTAGCACACATTTTTCATCATCATACATCATCACTAAGGTTACCTAAAACCTTTATCTTTTTCATTGTATGATTATATTTATTATGATGTTTATTAGCACAAATCCCCATAGACCTTTTTAACATGTAAAATGTATTTTTACTTGTGGTTATGAATTTGTGCACTTATACACAAGATATGTTATTGATAGCATCATGTTAAAATGGACACATAAGTATTTTACACTCTTGGTTAAGCATAAAAAGTGTATGTACAAAATTAGGGTTTTAAAGGCTTTTTAATATGTTACAAGTAAAAGTATGGCAAATGGCATGTTAATCTTGTTTATGGACTATTGGTTATGTTATATGAACACTAAATTAAGGTTATAAAGGAAGTATAACTTTTCTACACCTTTGGTTAATGCATAAAAGGGTTATGCATAAACTTGTTAAATAAAGGTTACTTAAGAAAGTATTAAATTTAAAGAGTTGTTATGGACTTGTTGTCATGGACTTTTGGACAATTATGGATTAGTGGACTCTAATATATGTATGACATATAATATATATAGTATAGAATACTTGTGGTAATTTACAAAGTTGAAAGTATAAAAACAAAGGTTAAATATAGACTTAATAAAGTCATTCAATGTTTCTGTCCAAAATTCGAATATAAACATATCTACTTTATGTTTTTATAAAATACTACATCTCAAGATGAATCCGGGCATGTAAGAAACTTGAAAAACGGATAAATAACGAAAAAGTTACGGTAAAAACAAGTTATACGATAAATAAACGGATTTATAAAAGAATTTTTATAAAACAATTTATAAAAATTATATAAAACAGCAAGTTTAGTATTTTTAACAGATTACACATATTTTTAGGATTCCAAAATGATAAGAAACGAAAATTTTCAATTAATAACGAATGAGTTATGAATTTCGCGAGTTTACGACAATTAATACTTTTATAAAACTATTTTTATAAAAGTTACTATTCATGACAGAAACTTTTATTTTTGTAAACCTCATAAATCAATAGAACTTTCAATTACGAGAACGTGCTCGAAGGAATCGCTAAAAACAGAGCTATAACGAAGAAAATACGACGTATACGAGTTTTACGACAACAAAAACGATATAAGTGAACTTATGATCTGGTGTGAACAGTAAAAGTTACTGTTCACCAGTAGGTCCAAAATTTGGAAATGTCAAATTTTGATAACACACTTAAACGAAAACGTGAAGCGCAAGAAAACACCTCCAACCGGACTTGAAACTCGAAAGTTACGCCATTTTTACTAAAACAGTAAATTATAAACGTTTTAACTTGTTAACACAATTATTACCAAAACAATTAGATTGTGATCTAGCTATGTAAATTGTAAAATGAGATGTTAATTACCATGCGTAACACTTATACGACCTTAATTTAAATAGGTTGCATCTAACGATTTGCGTGACGTTTTATCTGTGATATTTGGATTATCAGTAACTCAAGGTGAGTTCATAGCCCCACATTTTTACGATTTCAATGATTTATAACTTTGGGGTGGAAACATGCTTTGTTTTATAAATTGGACGCAAGTGTATATTTTATATTGATTACGTGTTTGCCTAAGTAGCGATAACCCAAGTTGAGCCCATTATCATGAACTGTCAATTGCATAGATGTAGTTGTGAATTACATTATGTGAGCGCGAATGTTATGAATAGATCTATTTGGGATTGACCTCCCCGTTCGGGTGATTAGCTATCACCGGGAACGAACGTTATAGCATGTCGGATTTGGGATGTTTAGGGTTGAACATCTGATCGGGCAGAATAGCAATATTTATTATTGCGAATATAATTGTCGAGCTTCAGTGTCATGAGCTTAGGAAAACGTAATCGGATTTTGTGATGTCTGCATTTGTTGCTTTATCACGGGGAAAGTCTTGCGGTCCTGCATATTATATTTTACTAACCTATGAATTCACCAACATTTTTGTTGACATTTTAAAGCAATGTTTTCAGGTGGTCAATAGGCACGAGGTGCCAGGGATACATTGGTGACACTTTTGGTTATCACGCTAAAGATTTGGATGTAATATGTTTTGGGAAATGTATTGTCAATCTTTGTAATATCAAACACTGAACAAGTAAAGCTGCATGCTTTGTGTAACAAGTCTTTTATCAAATCCAATGTATCATTTTAAACGACTTTTTGTCGTTCTTATATATCTTGTGCTATTGATCTGAGAAGTAACACGCCCCGGATATCCGTATTCCGCTGCGACCCATTTTAGGGGTGTTACATTCAGGGAGGATCACGGTATCCTAAGTGGGCCTTCTGTAGCTGGGAAATCCAGATCTGCGGTCCAGAGATTGCTTGCTGGAGCCGTATTAAACGCTGAAGTCAACGGTGAGCCCATTCCCACTTTGCCCTTTGTTACATCTTTTGTATCTGCTATACCGGAGCATAAGTATGGGGATCATACTGACTCTATGACCGGACATAATCTTCGAACTATTAGTGCTCCGCAAAGGTTTGTTATTTCTTCAGACTCTTCTCGCCATTCTGGTGCTAATATTGCAGAGGCTGAGGTTGATTCTTTTTCCAGGCCTTCCGTTTCATTAATCACAGCTGCTACTACTATTGCTTCAACTGTTGATCCTGCTATGGCTGTGAAAGAGAAAGTTGTTAAACCCTCTATATTTTCTGCTGATTCTACTTCAGCTGGTGGAACTGATCTGCTATGGGTGGCTTTACGGATCTTATTGGCAGTGACCTCCTTGTTGGTGGTATCCGCACCGTTATCGACGCTGAATCTGATCTTCACAAAGTTTACATTCCTCAATGGAACGTAACGAATGGGTCCCGTCTTGATGATGGTGGCGTTTGCCGCGAGATGGTTGACGAGTTTGCTCCCCTCCAAGTTTTTTGCATCTGTTCTCGGAATGGAACATGATCAACTCTTTACTGAGTTTAATGTCGGAGCTGCTCGCCAAATGTCTCTCAGTGCTGAAGTAAGGATGCGTGCTGAGTACAATATTAGAGAGAGAAGGAGATTGAAGTCTGTTGTTGAGGAGAAAGATGCATTGCTAAAGGTTAGGGATGAAGAAATTGGGAATCTTAAGGCACAGTTGTTGCTGAAGGAAGCGGAGGTTACAGAGGCTATTCGCCTTCGTGCCGAAGCTTCTAAATTTGAAGCCGTTGAGAAATCTCTTTAGGGTGAGGTGGAGGCTTTGAAGGAACGTAAAACCACCCTAAAGAAGGAGAAGAATGAGCTGGATGTCAAAGTGGTCGATCTTGTAGCTTTAGTGAAGGTTAGGGAACAGGAAGTTGCTGATTTGGATGTTGTGGTTACTTCGGTTAAGTCTCAGAATGACAATCTTGTGAATCAGGTGCGTGCCTTTATACTTAGGGTTTTTGCTTTCTTCTCTAACCCTTTTGTTTTCTTATCTGTATACTTCCTCGTGATTGCAGGTTCATGAGTTGGAGGTATCTTCTGCCATACTTCAAGAGAAGGTGACAGTGTATGAGAACTGTATGGGTCAGCTTGAGAGGTTCCAGGATGAACAGATGAAAGTTGTGAATGATAAATTTGACAAGCTATACACGGACTTTATTGAGATGGCCCTTCACTTAGAGGAGAGGTTCTATCCTCACCTTCTTACTACTATCGTCGGCCGTAGGTGGCTTCTCACCCACGGCATGGAGCTTGTTATCGCCAAATGTTTAAACTCGCCTGAATATCTTTCTGCCCTCGGAGCGACTATTGGTAAAGCTATTGAGAAGGGCATGCAAGATGGGTTAGCTGCTGGAATTACTCATGGCAGGGAAGGTAGGGTATTGGCAGATGTTGTTGCGTATAATCCTTCCGCGGAAGTTGATTATGTTTTTGCTTTGCAACAACTTCAGAGTGTGAACTTCTCCTTACTTGCTGAGTTGAAGCTCAACAAGGACTCGAGTGTTGAAACTTTAATGAATATGCTTCACCTAAAATAAACTCTCACTGAAAGGCTGTGTCTGAATGAGCCGCAACCTCATGTTGACCAACTGATGGTCCCCATTCATCATTCACCAGACCAAACTGTCATTGGTGCTACCGCCTTGTCACTTGCCCTAGATGTTTCTAATATCCGAGTTTAAAAAATTAGGAACAATATTGCAAACCATAGATCAGCTCTTCGTGATGTTTTTATCACTCTAGTAGAGCCCTTGTCCACTATAGCTTTGGAAGGTACGGAAGGTACTTCCGGTACTGCCCTTGATACTACCACGACCCTATTTGTGACTTTTGCTTCTGCAAGCTCTATTCCGCCCATTTCTACAAATGATTATGAGGTTGTGCATGCGGGAGGCCAAGAAGGTGCAGGTGCGGATGGTCAAGCTGTTGCTAATGAGAATGCTGACCCCTTCCCTAATGTTGATGACGCGGAGCTGAATATCTCTTAGTAATTTGCTACGATGTCCGGGCTTGGTTGTATATGACCTTTTTGTTACGGCCTCTTTTGTGTGAATAATTTTCCTAAGTGTTTTTATCCGTTACATACCGCGGTCATGTGTGACCTTTTTAAATGCGGTCAAATGTACTTGTACAATTTAGATGTTTTAGTGCTTGTCTATGACTTTGCTACCATTTTAATATGATGATATGTTTATGTTGATAGTCTTTGTTTGAATATTTCTGGGTTATTCTCCCTATATTGGGCTTGCAATACCTTTTATGTATACTTGAGTTAATTTTGAGGTTACTCACCCTTTTGTTACACGTAATAACATTGATTGGGTCATGCCCTATTGCGTGCGCGTCTTAATCACATAAAAAGAATAACTTTGCAAAGTAAAGAATTTAAAGTGAAATTTGTGAATGTAGCTAGGCTTCACTTTTATTGAAATTTTAAAAGACATTACAATAAGATAAACTGAAATGCATTACCCCTGCTGCGAAGTTCGCATGGGTGAGTTGCTTACATTTTGTAAACATAACACTTCTTGAGGTTACTGATATTCCAAGTCCGCGGAAGTTGCTTTCCGTCACGGTCTCTTAACTTATATGCTCCCTTTCCAAGTGCTTCCGTTACCTGGTATGGTCCTTCCCATTTGGGCCATAGCTTCCCGGTGTCTTCTGCTCGGCTTGCATCGTTGTTGCGGTACACTAGGTCTTCCTGTTTAAAACTTGTATTTTGAACTTTTAAGTTATAGTATTTTTCCATTTTTACTTTACTCTTAGCTTCACGTATTGCTGCTTCCTCTCTCCTTTCTTCCAAGAGATCAATGTTGAATTCTAGAGCTTCATTGTTTTGCACTAAGTCTACTTCCGTTGTTCTAAGCGTAGGAATGCCAATCTCTGCTAGAATGACCGCTTTCGTTCCATATGTTAATGAGAATAGGGTGTTTCCATTGCTAGATTTTATCATTGTGCAGTGCGCCCACAGAACATGGGGGAGCTCCTCCATCTAGTTCTTGCTTTTTGCGTCCAATCTTGCTTTTATTCCTTCTCCTAAGTTGCGATTTGCTCTTTCTACTAGGCCATTGGTCTGCGGATGCTTGACAGAAGTAAAATGTTGGCGGATATATAGTTTTTCGCACCAATCCTTGAATGGATCATCTCGAAACTGTTTTCCATTATCAGAAATGATCTCTCCAAGGAGTCCGAATCTGTAGACAATATTGTCCCAAACAAATTTTTTAATCTGATTACCAGTAATGGTCACGACTGGTTTTGCTTTGGTCCATTTTGTAAAGTAATCCATGGATACTATTAAGAATTTAACTTTTCCTGGCCCTTCTGGAAAAAGTCCGGCTACGTCAATTCCCCATTTGTAAAATGGCCATGGAGACATAATTGGGGTTACCTTCTGTTGTGGATTCCTTGGGATGGGTTTATGAACTTGACAGTCTTGGCATGCTCTTATTAACGTCCTTGTGTCTTGTGCATTGTAGGCCAATAATAACCGGTTAGCAAGGCTTTAGCCACGACGGATCGTGTGCCTGCATACATGCTACAAGATCCTTCATGTATCTCTCTTAGAACATAGTTGGCTTGAAATGGTCCTACGTATCTTAGCCATGGGCCTAAAAAAGATTTCTTGTAAATGGTCCCATTAAATTCGGCGAACCGCCAAGACTTGCGTCTTATTGCCCTCGCTTTCTTCATATCCGTTGGTAGAGTTCCCTCCGCGAGGTATTTTAAAATAGGAGTCATCCAGGTGTCTCCTTATTCTTCCACTACCGCCAATATTTCTAATTCACTGATGGACTTTTCTTTTAACTCTTTGACCAATACTTGTTTACTTAAGTGCACAAAACTGATGGAAGCTATTTTGCTTAAAGCGTCAGCTTTTTTGTTCTCACTTCTAGGGACTTGTTTAATTAAGAATGCCTTGAAGCTGTCTGTAAGTGTTTTTACTTTTTCTAGGTAACGAATCATGTCAGCCTCTTTCGCAACATACGTTTCGTTCACTTGATTAACCACTAGACGTAAATCTACATTTGCTTGAAGTTTTTTCACACCCATTTGTTCCGCTATCCTTAGTCCAGCGATCAAAGCTTCATATTCTGCCTTGTTGTTTGGTGCATCAAACCTGAATCTTAGGGCATAAGTGAACTCCATCCCTTCTGGGTTTGTGAGTATTAGTCCTGCTCCGGAACCATCTGTGCAGGAGGATCCGTCCGTAAACAAAATCCATGGTTCCGAGAGTTCTTCCTCCATTTGCATCAGAGTATCCAAAGAGTCCTCCTCTGGTAGTTCGACTATAAAGTCTGCTAATATTTGCCCTTTGATATGGGGTGGTGGGTATGGAGGTGGAGGTGGGGTGGGGTTGTCTGGTAGTGGGTGGAGGGGGGGGGTTATGTGGGTGTTGGGATTGGGGGGGTTTGGTGTTTTGTTAATTTATCATTGGTTCTAGCTTTGTTATATGATTTTTTTTTTATTTCATTCTTTTTTTTGTTATCTTTATTGTTTTTTTTTTCTTTTTTTATTTTATCCTTTTTTATTCATTTTTTTTTTTTTTTATTATCAATCTTTATTTATTTTTATTAGTTTTTTTCACTTATTGTGTTGTTTATTTTACTTTTTATTTCCCGCTCTTTATTTTATATTTTTGTAATTTTTCATTTATTTCTATCTTAGGTATGTAATGTACTGCGTATTCTCCTAATTTAATACTCCACTTCTGTAGCCTTCCTGCTACTTCTGGTCTTGATAATATCTGTTGTATAGGTTGGTCCGTGATTACTATAATTAGATGTGCTTGAAAGTACCTTTTTAGGCGCTTACTAGCACGCACTAAGGTCAGCACTAGCTTTTCCATTGACGTGTAGTTTAGTTCAGACCTCTCAATGCCATGCTAACAAAGTAGATGGGCATCTGTTTAGCTTCCTTATCCGTCATTAGGACCGCGCTTACCGTCTCTTTTGTTGCGGCCAAGTAGACAATAAGCTCTTCTTTTTCCACTGGCGCCGCTAGCATAGGGAGCTCAGCTATTAGCTGCTTCATTTGTTTAAACGCCTCTTCAGCTTCCGTGGTCCAATGGAAATCACTTTTCTTTGTGCATTTTTTCAAAGTTTTAAAGAATGGTAATGATTTCTCTACTGCTTTGGCCAAGAACCTATTCAGGCTTGCGAGTTTTCCGTTTAACTTTTGCACGTCTTTTAAGCATTTTGGGGATGGGAGACTTAGACAACATCCACTTTGTCTGGACATACTTTCAACCGCTTGGTGTTGACTTTGTATCCTAGGAACATTCCTTCTTCTACCCCAAAGGTACACTTTTTAGGGTTCAGTTTCATGTCAATTTCCCTTAGAGTTTTAAATGTTTCTTCTATGTCCCTGACTATCTCGTCTTCCGTGCGGCTTTTTATGACAAGGTCGTCCACATATACTTTCAGATTTCTGCCAATCTATTTGTGGAACGCTTTATCCACCAGTCGTTGATAGGTTGCCCCAGCATTCCTTAGACCAAAAGGCATCTTTGTATAATAGAATATTCCTTGGTTTGTGATGAATGCGGTTTTTTCTTTATCTTCCTTTGCCATTTGTATTTAGTGATAGCCTTTGTATGCGTCTAAAAAGCATTTGAAAGGGAATCCGCACAAGGATTCCACCTTCCAGTCTATTTCCGGCAGCGGATAACCGTCTTTTGGGCATGCTTTGTTTAGATCTTTAAAATCAACGCACATCCTCCAACTGTCATCATGCTTTTTTACCATTACTGGATTAGACAGCCAGTCATGGTAGTGTACTTCCTTCATTATTCCTTCCTCTACAAGTTTCCCAACTTCTTCATGTATTACCTGGTTTCTGTCAGCTGCTTGCCCTCTTTTCTTTTGTCTAACCGGAGAACATCCTTCCCGCACGTTCAAGCGGTGTTCCGCAATATGCCTTAGGATTTCGGTCATATCCGCAGGCTTCCAAGCAAAAATATCCAAGTTCCGTTGAAGTAGGTTACACAACTTGTTGCGGCCTTCCTCAGTGAGGGTGGAGCCAATCATTACTGTTTGCTCTGGATATTCCGGGTTTATTGCTACTTTGACTCTTTCTTCTATTGTTGGTTTGGTAGCCAATGGGGTCTCTTCAGGTCCGGAGACCATCGCGCATTCCAGCGGGACTAGCTTGCTACTTTTTAAGGTAATTACTCCTCCTTCTACCGGGATCTTTAGCATTCCGTGAGCTGTCGACAAAACCGCTTGTAATTTTCTGACCCCTGGTCTTCCAATAATCCCATTGTACGAAGATGGTGATCTTACAACCACGAAATTCATCCAAGCCAAAGTGGAGTGTTCTTCATCTCTAATTTTAACCAGCAGTTGTATTTGCTCTATTGGCCATATTACCTCTCCACTAAATCCAATCAAATGGGTAATGGTCGGCACCAATTGGTTTTTAATTTCCGGACGGAGTTGGCTAAAGCAGTGCTCATATAGAATTTCTAAGGCTGATCCGCCGTCCACGTACATGCGGTGTATACAGTGGCCTCCTATTTCCGCCTCGATGATCATTAGACCTTCCGTTGCTTCATCTTCCCCTAAGGGTGGAAAAAAGATTTCTGGATTGAGAGAGAAGCTCTGTGTAATCCTTTGTCTAGCCACCCTTTTCCAAGGCTGAACCATTAAGATAGCTAACACTTTATCTTTCCTGGAAGTTTATCCTTTCTTTGTCACCTTAGGCTGCTCCTTTCTGTTGTTCTGTTTGAGCTCTTTGATCAAATGTGACAGCTTTCCTGCTTTGAGCATTTCTTCAATCTGTTTCTTTAGGTGCATACATCCGTCTGTGTTATGCCCTACTTCACCATGAAACTCGCAAAATTTTGCATGGTTCCGTTTCTCAACCGGGGTTGTCATTGGTGGTGGAGCTTTGAATTTTCCTTTGTCTAAAGCGAAAATTTCTTTGGGAGTTTTTGTAAGTAGTGTAAACCGATCTTGCTTCCTTTCCGACCTTTGTTGGTTCCGAAAGCCTCCTTTTTTGAAATTTTACTTTTGGTTAGCTTCTTGTTGTTTCCATGACAAGAATGACTTCTTTCGTTCAGGGTTAGAGGCTGTCACCTCTCCTTGGAGGAATGTTTTAGTTACCCTCATCATTTCGTCTACTGACTTGGGAATTTTGTCATGTAGTCGCTTGATTAGCTCGGGATTGGTGATTCCGTACATGAATTCAGAGATTTTCATGCATTCCGAAGCTCCCTTCACGTACCTGCATTCAAGCTTGTATCTCCGCACGAATTCTTCCGTAGACTCCCCGTCTCTCTGCCTGATGTTGTGGATTTCAACCGGGTCTTTAATGCATTTTTTCCGCTGGAGGTAGTTTTCTAAAAATGCTTTCTTTAAGTCATCATAGCTATCAATTGATTCTTTGGGGAGGTCATCAAACCATACTCTAGCATTTCTAGTAAGTGTAGAATTAAACATGTGACACCATGTTGGCATTGCCCATCGTTCCGTCTTAGCAACCGAGTGGAAAATCTTCAAGTGGTCTTCTGGGTCTTCGCTTCCGTCATATGTCTTAATGTGACTAGGCATTCGGGAAATCAAAGTAACGGATCCGAGGAGTGAAAGGATCTGTTTCTTCACATACACATGGTTGGGATAGATCGTCCTTAATGCCCGACTTTTGCCTTTTTTATTTTGACTTCCAGTTACCTCCCGCACTACCTTCACTTTCTGACAACTCCTCCGTTCTTCTCGAGGATGCCCTTTTGTTATAACGTCTCTCGGAAGCGGATTTCGTTGCTTTTGAACGAGAACTTTGGTGGCAACTTTCAGTGTCTCTACGGCTACTGTGGTGTGACCAATGCCTTGAGTCGTCTGAGTGCATGGATACATTCTTCCCCTTATATCCGAGCCTGTGAAACACACCCTTTTCCAACCTTTTGAACACCGTTTTCCTTTCCGAACCCTTCTTCTTAGGTGACTCCGATCGGCCATGCCTTGGCTCAGGACTTCCAGATCGGCTACGGAGATACCTTGATCCGAGCCTTTACTTGAGACCCCTTCTTCTAATTGGTGTTCCTGACTCGGAATGATGTGAGGCCTCCTCAAAATTGAGAAGAGCTTTTATTGCTTTAAGCTTTTCTTGTTGCACCTTCTCTTGGTGCACTTTTTCAGCTATGATTGGTAGAATCTGATGGTAGTTCCTGTCGCAGTATTCCCACAGGGCTTCATTGAAAATAGGCCTGCCTAGATCCTGCAGGACTGGCTCCTTCCCTAGCGTATTCCTTACGACGGACGTGGGCTGGCTAAGGGGAGTTTGTTCGTTAGTGCTCATGGCGAGTATTTTAGGAAACACGGTTGTATTTTTGGTCCCACGGATGGCGCCAACTTGTTAGTACAAAATATGTTACGGGCTGAAATGATGGATTTGGATGGTTATTGGAACGGGCCCAATAGTGAGATCTTGTACTGAATCAAGTAATGAGATGATTTACTGCACCGTTAAAAGTAAACCGTTAGTCTTACCGTGGGGACGGATCCTACGATTGGACTCCAGCGTGAGAGTAAGTAAACATGTTTATCAGAGAGTGTCAGAGTATGTGTGTGTGAAAATGTGGTCAGAAGATCGTACCTTGTGGGGTGCCAGAGTACCCTCTTTTATAGGTGAGCCAAATATTAGGTTTTCCTAATATTTCGCTTATTTTTGTTAGTGGGCCGAAGTGAGACCCTTATCGGGCAAGGATCCGCTTATAACTTGTGGACTTAGGCTTGCCTGGCGGACTTCCGCTGTCTTGCGAAAGCGTCCCCTGGGAGCCTTCCGTCCGTCTTGCTGTCTCCGGGTCGTAGCCAATTGGTTTGGGCTTAGTGTTGGTCCATTATGCCTTGTAATTGTTTTATTGGGCTTGGGCCCATGCGTGACTTATGTAGTCCAGGCCCAAAGGCCTGTTACACGTGTTATACGTCATCAAAAAGTATTTTCTATTTTGGGCATACAATTTGTAAAAATTCAAGACCAATATCCTTGTCATTTTTTTTCTCTCTCCTTTTTTTTCAAAGTTGTCGTATTGATCAATCACTCAATTAGTTTTCCCTTAATGATCTAATCAACTATATTGAAGCATGCGAATAAGTGTTCTGTTGACGTTTGCTTCAATAAAAAGGTTTTTTAAACATAAGGTTATTATTAATTAGTAAAAAAGCTACTACTAAAGATCCAAGATATATATAAGAAAATAAAAATAAATAGATAGATTGGCTCATTTCTCGATTGATAATGAGATATTACTAGTCGGGTACCCGCGCAATGCGGCGGCGGGTACCCTGTGACTATATTTTGCGGCGAGCAAATGTTATCTGGCTAAGCGTTTTTCTAACGAAAAAATAAAGAATCTCTGAAGTAAGTACCAGTAAGAATTGAGGAGTGAAAGTGAGGGTATATTGAGAGACTATTTTGCTGTAACAAAAAACATTTGTGTGTGGGAGATATGAAATGGTTTGTGTGGATTTATATTATGGATGCGGTTACACATTTTAAATAATCATTATTGATAGCAATGATTTTAAGCGGTTACACGTTTTTAATATTTATTGGAGGCCGTTACAATGATGGTTTAAGCCGTTACACGTTTTTAATGATATTGCTTATTCTTTTTTTAAGATTTGGAAATGATAAACTTGGACAAATTCAATAATTATTTTTAACAGTGAACAATCACTACATAATAAAAAAAACTAAATTGCTGTAGAACGTAAGTAGTAGTTAAGTAAATTGAACAATTCCAAACACCCCAATAATCACAAATCAAATATTAAAATTCTAACAATTCGACAAAATAAAACCCCAAACGGGTTATCATCATCATCATCAATTCAAAACTACAATCACCAAATCACTAACATAACATGATGAAAAAAAACTAACTAAAAATCTCAGCCACTTCATCAAAAGTTAATAGATTCAGGATCACGGATGCTTTGCAGATCAATCATTAATTCATAAGACTCTATCCCTAAAAAATTCAAATCCATCAAACCTTAGCATTTGACATCAACGATGTAAGCCCTCAACATTTCTTGAAATCATCCTTGCAACAATTAACCATGATGTCATCAAACATTTTAACAAAATCATCCAAATCAAACATCTTAAACCCTCTTCATTCATCTCCAAAACCTTCATCACCTTTTTAAAAAAATGACGTCACCGGAATAAGAAGACCTCCATTTCTTTGGTACCCGTATTCCTCTTCTGCTTTGGTACCCGTATTCCTCCAAAGCCATGATCATTAGCTTGGCAGACGGCGGAGACAATGGCGGCGGTAGCGGCTGACGGCACATGATGTTGGCAAAGGTGGCGGCAGAACTAAACGGTAGTGGCGGCAAAATCTGATATGTGAGACGACGGAATTTGGTGGTTTGAAGAAAGAAAGAGAAAGGTGTTTGTGTTTTTAAGAGAGATAAAATAGAATGATGAAAATGGTGTAATGAATTTTGTTAGCGTGTTAGGTTTTTATACTCGTATTTGTGTTTGTGGTTTACACTTAAATGATGTTTAATGGACAGTTACAAATGGACCACATGAATGCAGCAGTTACAATTTGACTGAATTGATGACAATATCAATGTTAGCAGTTACAAGTTGACTGTATTAAAAACGTATATGGGCCGTTACAATTTTATCATTTAATTTGTGTATGTGGTAGTTACCAATACCAAATACTATTAGATATTCAACTAAAAGACTAATAGTTAGTTATTTTACTCAACCGATATAAGGATTAAGGATGAAAGGTTTATTATTTGATTCTTTGCCTGCCTCATGTCTTCTATGTTTAGAAGTCTGAGCTGACTAACACTTTCGTTTTCTTCTTTTGTGTCGTTGGCATCTCCTGAAGCTTGTGTTTTATCACCTTTCTTCTTGTCCTACTTAGTAGGGGTGTTCAAAAAAACCGTGAAACCGACAAACCGAGCCGAACCGCTCAATCCGAAACCGAAAAAACCCGAAACTGAAGAAACCGAAACCGAAAAAAACCGAAACCGAAAAAACCCGCTTATAATGGTTCGGTTTCGGTTTTTACTTTTAGATATCCGCGGTTAACCGAACCGAACCGTGCATATTATACATGATTATTTTCTAACTAATATTCAAATAATTGTACAAGTATTAACCGATTATTGCAATACTTTTATTATATAACAGCTTTTAAGCTCCTAAAGTAAAACATTTTGTAAAAATATATGTGAGAATATTGATTAATGTGATCGTAATTTATAAACGTCGAATAATATTATTTTGTTAATATGTATATATGAACATTTTTTTTTAGAACGGCGAGTTAGTTGTTAGTGATTCGAGCCCGCAGTGACATCCAATTGGGCAGTATGCAAGCCACGAACATTTCTCCTTAGGGGATAAAACCCCACTCTTGCTTCTATTTAAGGGCCCCTAAAGGTCCTTGGTGAGACTTGAACCTGAGACCTCTCCAAGGATACCTCCCCAAGGTTACCCTTGGTGGCCAACTGTGCTAGACAGTTGGTTATGTATATATGAACATTTAAATGAATAATTGTAATGAAATACTTAAATTTTATATTAATAAACTC
>BQNB010085806.1:0-28364 GCA_026074375.1 Tanacetum coccineum
CAGATGGGCTAAACGATTCTTATCAACATGATACAAAGGCTAGTCAGATCCTAAACCAAGGACCTACAGTTACTCAACTCTTGCACGGGCAAGGTTGAAAGTGAACCCACACATGGTTCAATAGTAGATATCCCTCATATTCATGCATGCAAACAAACTCTGGGTTTAAGTGCAGGTAAATCATTCAATGGTCAAAAGCAACAAAAAATTGACTTAAATGCAGATGTACTATACAATGCAAAGCAAGAAAATCTCAGAGTGTGGTTGCTGAAAATGTTGATATTTAAGAAACCAGTGCCAGAATGGTTTCACAAAAGATGAGCTACTTCAAATGACATTTGAACACAGCAGTTCAAGCCTCAGTCATCAATGTCTAATGATGTCTGATCACAACAGTTCAGACCTCACACCACAACGACAAATGGTGTCTGCTGAAAATAACACTTCAGGCCCCGTTCCTCAATGTTCAAATGACGTTTGAACACAGCAGTTCAAGCCTCGGTCATCAATGTCTAATGATGCCTGACCACAATAGTTCAGACCTCGCACCACAATGACAAATGGTGTCTGCTGAAAATAACACTTAAGGCCCCGTTCCTTAATGTTCAAATGACGTTTGAACAACACAGTTCAAGCCTCGTTCTTCATCAAATGACTTCTGATCATAACCGTTTAGAACTCGGAATTCAAGACCACATGTCTCTTGGAAACGTTAACATTTAGGTGCTTTGAAATGTTCCAACTGATCTGGAGGTTCTGACAAATGAGATTGCTTGTTATCATCATCAAACATCACCATGTAAATATTTTTGAGAAAAGCAAAATATAAAAATATAAAACTTCAAAAAGAAAATACAAAATCAAAAACACAGAAACACAGAAAATTTCCAAAAAGATTCTTCTCGACATGTCTCTTGAAATCGATAACATTTACGTGCTTAGAAATGTCGATTAACATTGACACAGGTGTGTAAATGAAGTTCGAGCGAGAGTTGCAAAATTTCTAATTTTCTAGATGGCTTATGTGCAAATATCAGTACATAACTCGGACTTCAAATAAAGGAAGGTTTATAACTTATCCTCACAACGAGAAAATTAACGTTTCTCGGTCTTGAGCTGTTCTTACAAGACATTCAATGTTTTTAGCTCAAGAAAAAGGATAGTGTACGTTTCAGTGCGCTTACCCTTAACGTTAGAAGAGAAGTCCTCTAACATTTGGTTTTTCAAAAAGTTGAACACAATTTTTCAAGAATTTCTCGATGACAATTCATAATCTTTCAAAAATTGTGTGTTCAACACTCCATCCCTCACAATGTTTTCAAAAGACAACAATTTCTCAATTGGCCCTATTTTTAAGGGGAGAAAATGTATTTAAAATATGATCTAATCGACTCAATGTGCTGAACAGTAAGAAAAGGTTTTATGGTTCGATCTTATACCCAACAACATCTTAATTTCACGACGATTCTGAAGTCATAAGGTGGTTAGGTTAGGAATCAATCCTATGATCCAACCAGAACCGGAGGATCTACCCAAGGATAATCCAAAGTTAGAAATAGCAGTCCTTAGGTATGATTGGAGATGAATGTATATGGGAATAATGCCGACTAAGATTGAGCTAACACTGGAACAATCACAACAAGGTGTTAGTAATGACGTCATGGTAAGCATTGAAGGCGTTGAAGAATGAAAAAGAAATGTATGGATAAAGGGTCTAAAGAAAGAAGCCCTCCACACAACTTAAGGCAGAAACCGGGTCAATACATATGCTGTCAGAATCACAAGTTGATTGCTGACATTGAAAACGACATCATGGACCCAGTGATGCAATGCACAACCCTTCCCAGCCATTCGGGTTTCTCTCAACAGAAACTTGTCTCATTTGTCACGGAGATACACACGTTATCTATTGACATCTCACTCCGAGATTGTTGATATTGAATAGGTGGCAATATGCTCCAGCCTCCGAGTACTAAAACCAAAATGCACTAATCGAGTCTAGAGCCAAGAGATCAATAAAAATCTCGTTAAGACACATTCCATTTCAAACACTTGTTGAACATCATCAAGTTCACAAGCTGTTATCAAGAGTCCTACGCAATATCATTGTGATATTTGCCAGAACATCCGAGTGATACTAATGTATTCACAATGAAGATGGAAATCCTGCTTGAGCCAGCATCAAACAAGCCTCCTCCCCCCCCCCCCCCCCCCCCCTCCCGTGGTAGTGTGACTTTGCGAGATTCTAGATGAATTAATCTTGTGACAACTGGATATCGATTGGTCCAGTATATGAATTGACGTTGATGAATTTTGATAAGATTAAACTCCGATGTTTTACAAAAAGCTTGTACCAAGAATACTCGGATTGATTTTCAAATCATTTTCTCGTTTATCACTAATGTAAACCTGCAGGTTAAACGGTGGTGACGGTATCAAATCAACAAGTCGTTTCATTACCACATATTCCTGCTAATTCTACAAAGGACAATCAATCATGATGCTCAAATTTTAAAAGACAAAAGAATTCCGCAAACTCTGATTTGACGCTTTCAAGATAGTCGCATAATATGAGTATGTGGTAAAAAGACAACAAGATCGACAAGTGGCATAGACGATAAAGACAATGTCAAAGGCTCAAAGTCTAGATCGCAAAGCATGAAGGAACAAACCTACAACAAAGAACAAAAAGAAAGACCAAGACCACATGAGCTTAAACGACAAAAGCAATCTCATTTATCTCATGAAGGAGTGTCATCAATGAACTCACTTCGGGGGAGATTGTTAGCCTCAAAATATTGAGCCGAACTGGAAGTTCGTTCATTACGTGTACGAGTCTCGGTCATTTAATTAGTTAATGTTGTAATAGTATAATATCGGGAATCAGGCTCGATAGTTAATCTAATATTGTATATGTTTTGGGTTTAATCCCAAGCAAAACCCGAGCCCGGGTCCTAGTTAAATATCTCGCGCATCATTTAACGCGACGGGGTATATAAACTCTTTTCTATTTAGAAAAGAGTAAGTTGTTCATTTTCTAAATAATATCATTTTCCATATTCTCTCATCTCTTTCTCTCCTTTCTCTCTCTAGAACAACTCACCTCTATTTCTCTTTTCTAGTTCTTGATCCGTGATTGATTCCCCTGAGTACATACCATAGGAGGATGAGATACTCCCAGTCGAGGAGCAGCCACTACCTGCTGCCGCCTCACCCACTATAGATTCACCAGGTGTTCCTGAGTCTGATCCGGAGGAGCCGAAGGAGGACGATGAGGATCCCGAGGAGGATCTAGCTGATTACCCTGCTGATAGGGATGATGATGATGAGGAGGAGGAGGAGGAGCCTTTCGAAGATAATGTCGAGGACGAGGATGAGGAGGAGGAGGAGGAGCACCCAGCTCTGGCCGACTCTGTCCTACCTGTACACCGTATGACCGCCAGGATATCTATCCGGGATGAGCCATCCATATCACTTCCTCCTAGGGAAGAGGTCGAGAGACTTCTTGCCTTAACCACCCCACCACCATCACCACTTACTCCACTATCATACCTTACCAATCCATCTCCCCCATTTCCAGCATCACCACCTGCTAGTCCTATTCGCCCGTTGGGCTATCGGGCTGCTATGATCCGGCTGAGAGCCGAGACACCATCCACTTCTCATCCATTACCACTACCTACTTCATCACCACTTTTGCAGTTACTATCTTCTGACCACAGGACAGACAGGCCCGAGATTACACTACCACCTCGGAAGAGGTTGGGTATTGACCTTGGTCCTAGGTACGAGCTTGGAGAGAGTTCAGCTGCAGCTGCCACTAGACCGATTGGAGGTCGTAGGACAGACTATGGGTTTGTTGGTACTATGGATACCGAGATCAGACGACGGAGAGCCGAGGAGGTCGGCTATGGGATTAGAGATGTTTGGATAGACCCGAGAGAGGCTATTGAGGAGGTAGCACCGATGACCCTTGGAGGGGTCAATACTAGGGTGACAGAGCTTACTGCAGTCCAGGAGCAGGACACACAGGATATCTATGCTGTGATAGAGGATACTCAGGACAGGCAGACCCAGATATATTAGAGTGTTGGGACATTGGTTGATGATAGTCAGTACCACTATGAGACTGCACGACTACTAGATCAGGAGGCTCTGGTTTCCCGAGAGGCATGGGGACGCTCCATAGAGGTTAGCTATATGACACGTTCAGAGATCTTGGCATTACGTTCTGTAGTGATGGGTCAGCAGGCAGTGATTTCACAGTTGCAGGCAGCTGACCGTAAGAGTCAGGTTGTGACTTTAGAGATGCTACAGGCAGACTACCAGAGGCAGGTCCAGTTGACTAAGGCATTAGAGTTGCTGAAAGGACTACAGACTCAGATGGCCGAGTTTCAGAGGCAGCTTGGACCCGCAAAAGGTCCGGCACAGCCTGATGCACCAGGGGAGGCTGGTAGCAGTTCCTAGATTTGGTTATGTTGTAGCTATGCTATGCAGCTGTTAAGTATTAATGGCGTGATTCCTAGCTAGCACGACTGTATAGATCTTTTATTTTGTTTAGCTACCCAGGTATAGGTCTTTGTTCGGTATCGATCTATCGTGTAAGCATACTAAGTGTACGGGTATATCCCGGCTTAGTATGGCTTTAGGTTGTTTCTTTTGTCTTTGTATCTAAGTGTGTATCATCTTGTATCTGACCGAACATGTATGTTTTTTCCAAGTATATATATGAAATGGACGGATTACGTTATGCTATGAAATCGGAATTTATTATAAAGGAATGTTGATTTGTTTATACCTTGGTTAATTTCAATAAAGTTGTACATTTCCACTGTGTGATGTGATCTCATGTTTATTTAATGTGTATTATGTTTGTCGATAGTTTTGGATTTTATGAAAATCTAAACGGGGGGTATATGTTTTCTTGTGATTAAAGAAAATGGCACAGAGAAAGACCACCGAGGTTAAACCAGAGGCAACAACAAACACAGTCACAGACCACTCATACACCTACTACATATGTAACCATTGATTAAATTAGGCAATGATTAAACCAAGGCGTTGTTGCTGCATCTGGCAGCACGTGATGGAACCAGGTGAATGGCGATGATAGCCATACTGTCTAGGAACGGGTGACAGATGGCCTGTGAAGTTTGCTAGTGAATGCCACCTACTGACTTCCTAAAATGCAACCTTGAACTTTCAAGGGCCACTGAGGAGTGGTTGGACTCACTCAGTGGTTTGAAAAGATGGAGTCTGTTTACAGCATAAGCAACTGTATAGTAGCATGCAGGTAAATTTGCTACGTGTACATGAAAGGAAATGCTCTTACATGGTGAACTCCATGTAAGACCACTACTCTGAAGCTGCCCATGCAATGCCATAGAGGACACTGAAAAAGATGATGACAGACAAATACTACCCAAGGGGCGAAATTAAGAAACTAAAGTTTGAAATGTGGAATTTGAAAGTGAAGGGTACCGATGTGGTAACCTATAGCCAACGTTTCTAAGAACTAGCACTAATGTGCGTCGATGTTTTTGCATCAGAAGAAATAGACCAGTTGAGAATATGTCCGGTGGCTTGAACGACACGATCATGGCAGTGTAATGGCAATAAGCTATAACTATGCAGGATTGCCAATGAGTGCGCCACTAAACTCATGGTCAAGAAGATCAACCTTGGGCTGATCTATACAAAATTAAAAGTTAATACTGTCATGTGGGACAACAAAGAAAAGTCTGATGACACGCCTAGGAACAACCAGAATCAGCACCAACAAGATACAAAACATGGAAGAGCTTATGCCGCAAGAAATGGTGACAGGAGACCATCGGCAGGGCCTGCTCTGTGTTCCAATGTTAAACTATCACAATGATGGTCCTTGTGCTCCCAATGCCACAAGTGCAAAACCGATTTGGTCATTTATTTGTGACTTGCCCCCGATCCCCAAATGTCAACTACTAGGGCTAATCAAAGGGGCAAACGGTTGTTTTGAATGTGGTGCTCAGGAGGCATTTCAAGAGATTGCCCAAAATTAAAGAACTAAAAACAAACCAGGAGTATCGGTTAGAAATGCAAGGCTCAGGCAAAGGTGTATGCCGTGGGCAATGCAGGGCAAACCCGGACAAACAATTTTGTCACGGGTACGTTTCTCCTAAACAACCGATTTGCATTAGTTTATTGATACCGGTGCTGATAGGAGTTTTGTATCTACTTCATTTTAGCTCTCGAATTGGTACACTCTAAATTGCATTAGTCATGATTATATGTCGACTAGCCGACGGGGAGAATTGTTGTGTTTAAACACTATTATCCGGGGTTGTACGTTAAACTTCTTAAATCATCCTTTCAACATAGACCTAATGCCCGTAGAACTAGGTAGTTTTGACGTGATAATTGGTATGGATTGGTTGGCAAAGTACCATGTCGTTATTGTCTGTGCGGAAAAGATCGTTCGTATTCCTTTTGGAGACGAAATTTTAATCGTTCGAGGTGACGGAAGCAGCAATAAACACGGGACCCGATTAAACATCATCTCGTGTACTAAGGCTCAAGAGTATTTAACGAAGGGATGTCACGTATTCTTAGCAAATATCACCGCAACCAAAGACGAAGACAAGTCAAAGGAGAAACGACTTGAAGATGTGCCAGTTGTTCAAGAATTTCCTGAAGTTTTTCCTGAGGACTTGCCGGGTATACCACCCACTCGACAAGTGGAGTTTCGAATCGATTTGGTACCTGGTGCTACACCTGTAGCACGGGCACCATATAGATTAGCACCGTCCGAAATGAAGGAACTAGCGGAGCAACTACAGGAACTTACGGACAAAGGCTTCATAAGACCAAGTTCCTCACCCTGGGGAGCTCCGGTTCTGTTTGTAAAGAAGAAAGATGGGTCTTTCCGGATGTGCATCGATTACAGGGAATTGAACAAACTGACAGTGAAGAACCGCTACCCACTCCCAAGGATCGATGACCTATTCGACCAGCTGCAAGGGTCGAGTATTTATTCAAAGATCGATCTGAGGTTAGGGTATCACCAGTTGAGAGTTTGAGAAGAAGACATTCCCAAGACTGCATTCAGGACTCGATACGGTCACTATGAATTCCAAGTCATGTCTTTTGGTTTGACTAATGCACCGGCCGTGTTCATGGACCTTATGAACCGGGTGTGTAAACCGTATCTGGACAAGTTTGTAATTGTCTTCATCGATGACATTTTGATCTACTCCAAAAGTAAGAAGGAACATGAAGAACACCTTAGGCAGATCATGAAATTGCTTAAGAAGGAAGAATTGTATGCCAAGTTCTCCAAGTGTAAATTCTGGATCTTTAGGGTACAATTGCTCGGTCACGTGATTGACTGTCGAGGTATTCACGTTGACCCTACCAAGATTGAATCTATTAAAGATTGGACGTCTCCAAAAACACCAACAGAGACTCGCCAATTTTTGGGCCTTGCCGGCTATTATAGAAGTTTCATTGAAGGGTTTTCAAAGATCGCCAAGTCAATGACCAAACTAACCCAGAAAGGTGTCAAGTTTGATTGGGGCGATAAACAAGAAGCAGCTTTTCAACTGTTGAAGCAGAAGCTGTGCAGTGCACCAATCCTGGCCTTACCTGAGGGAAGCGAAGATTTCATCGCATACTGCGATGCTTCAAAGAAGGGTTTGGGCGTTGTGTTGATGCAAAGAGAAAAGGTGATTTCTTATGCATCACGCCAGTTAAAAATTCATGAAAAGAACTATACGACTCATGATTTAGAACTTGGGGCAGTAGTGTTTGCTCTAAAGATTTGGAGGCACTATCTGTACGAAACCAAGTGCACGGTGTTCACTGATTACAAGAGTTTACAACATATTCTTGATCAGAAGGAATTAAATATGAGACAACATCGCTGGTTAGAGTTGCTGAGTGATTACGATTGCAAAATTCGTTATCACCCAGGGAAGGCGAATGTTGTTGCTTATGCTCTGAGCAGGAAGGAACGAGAACCACTAAGGGTTCGGGCCTTAATGATGACTATTGGCTTGGATCTTCCTAAATAAATCTTGAAAGCTCATACTGAAGCACGAAAACCGAAGAACATCAAGAAGGAGGATGTTGGGGGTATATTGGTTGAGAATTCAAAAGATCCAGAGAAACTTAGAATGGAAAAGTTGGAACCACATGCGGATGGAACTTTGTGCTTAAATGGCATGAGTTGGTTACCATGTTATTACGACTTAAGGACTGTGATCATGCACGAGTCCCACAAGTCTAAATACTATATTCATCCGGGTTCTGACAAGATGTACCAGGATATGAAGAAACTATACTGGTGGCCTAATATAAGAGCCAACATCGCCACCTATGTTAGCAAATGTTTGACCTGTGCTAAGGTCAAGGGCGAACATCAGAGACCATCGGATTTGTTAGTACAGCCCGAGATACCTCAATGGAAGTGGGACAACATCATGATGGATTTTGTCATGAAGCTTCCTAAGTCATCACACGGTTATGACACTATTTAGGTGATCGTTGACCGACTTACAAAGTATGGCATTTTTGTGACAATGAGGGAAACAGATCCCATGGATAAACTGGCGAGAATGTACCTAAAGGAGGTAGTCACGAAGCATGGAATACCTGTCTTAATTATCTATGATCGTAACCCTCAGTTCGTATCAAATTTCTGGAAGTCACTTCAGAAGGCTTTGGGTATAAGTTTGGATATGAGTACTGCATATCATCCGCAAACTGATGGACAAAGCGAGAGAACCATCCAAACTCTCGAGGATATGCTACGTGCTTGCGTAATCGACTTTGGAAATGGTTGGGTTAAACATTTTCCATTAGTCGAGTTTTCATACAATAACAGTTATCATGCTAGCATTAAGGCTGCACCGTTTGAAGCACTTTATGGTCGAAAGTGTCGTTCACCCGTGTGTTGGGCCGAGGTTGGACAAGTTTAACTCACTGGTCTAGAATTAGTGCAAGAAACAACAGAGAGGATCATCCAGATTAAACAAAGGATTCAAACCGCTCGCGATCGACAAAAGAGCTACGTTGATTTAAAACGTAAACTGATGGAATTTCTAGTTGGAGATAAAGTTATGCTTAAGGTTTCGCCTTGGAAAGGGGTCATATGTTTTGGCAAACGGGGGAAGTTAAACCCTAGATATGTCGGACCTTTCAAGGTGTTGAAAAAGGTTGGAGCCGTTGCTTACAAGCTTGAGCTTCCTCAAGAGCTGAGCAGGGTCCACAATACGTTTCATGTATCCAACTTGAAGAAGTGTTATTCTAACGATCCATTAGTCGTTCCGTTGGAAGGACTCCAAGTGGATGACAAGCTTCATTTTGTTGAAGAACCTGTGGAAGTCATGGATCGCGAAGTCAAGCAATTGAGGCGAAGCCGTGTCCTAATTTTCAAGGTTCGATGGAACTCTAGGCGGGGTCCTGAGTTTACATGGGAACGTGAAGATCAATTCAGGAAGAAATATCCACACCTCTTCACCAAGACTGCACCGTCGTCAAGTGCCGTGTGATAAGCCTTGAGGACAAGGCTCATTTAACGGGGGAAGACATCAACCCTCGTGTTTTAGGTCATTGTACGACATTATGTAATGCACAATTTATTTTTAGGGTTTTACGCGTTTTCTCTTAAACCGTAAACGTTAAGTTAAATCGCGTAAACTAAAAATGATCATTCAATGTAAACGGGCATTAAACAATTAAATGTTTACATCAAACAAGTGTTATATGATTATTTAGAGGATAATTATTAACATTGCACATTTTATTTTTATTGGTTACGTTAAGTTGTTCGTTTCGCGATAAAGTTTTTATTAAACGTTTAAGCCTTCCGGAAGCACGTTAATTATCTAGCTCATCAAATACCCAAAATTATACCCAATACTTAAAGTTTATTTAAAACTTCAAGTATTTATCACTTTATACATATTCATTATGAAGGAATTCAAATCATAACTTACAATGTACAAGTTATACATTTTTCCAAGTCTATACTACATTATACTTCATATAATGCAAGTATACATTATATAAATGATCAAATACATATCTAGCTTATACATAAGCATATATTTCGTGTATAATGACTAGGATAAGCCAAGAAGAGTCACCAAGAAGCTTTGTAAAATATCTTCATGCAACTTGAACCATGACTAGACCAAGATAAGCTCTAAATAAGCCTATCTTATTCTCATGTCATCCAATCTTCTTCAAGAAGCCTTGCCACCTTGCATGAATCAACTAGACACCATAATATCTCATAATATCTACCAAGTAGTATAAATAGGCATGCAAGGGTCATAGAAAACTCACACAAGACATTTCCTTTACAAGAAAAATCACAAAACTCTTCCTTTCCTCCTCTCATAACCCACGGCATCAAACCCTCTCCAAACCAAATCCATAGCTTGATTTTCTATCATTATACAAGCATACACATTATATTCTTAAGGTATTCTAGAAGGTTTCACGAGAAAAAGAAAATTTGGTTAAACTATTTGCATGGAGGAATCAAGAAAAGGTAGAGGGTTTACTGGGAAAAATTTGGTTTTCACCTTATTTTTTCAAGCAAGGTTGTTAATCACAAGGGTGATGTGTTATTCTCTTCTCTACTCATCCACACAAGGTCTATATTAAAAGCTTAATCATTTTTAACTAAGATTATTATGTGATTATATGGATCTATATTAGATAAATCACCATTTTTAAGGTAATTTTGATATGTAAAATGAATATTTACTTATGATCATCTGTTTGGTACACTTATTTACATGTCTATGGATTGCTTGATTCTATGTTAAAAGGGATGTATAGTGTTTTAACATGTTGGTCTAAGTATAAACATGTTTAAGTGCAAATTAGGGTTTCTAAAAGTCAACTTATGAATTTACAAAGTGTAATGGGAAAATAACATATTAATTTGTTATCGTAGGACATAACATGAACAAAACATGACCTAATGGCCCTAATTATGCAAGACATAAGATATTAAGGGTTCTAATGGGGTTATTTTGTAACAAAGTGGCAAAGCTAAAAAGTCCTAAAAAAAAAGTTTTAAACACATTTTTGGAAAAAATATCTTAGGGGTTGTTTGTAATTTGAAATTTACATATATGTTTTATTGTAATTTTATAAAACTACTCCATGTCCACAAGGCTCGAGAGGACATAAAGAACTCGAAAAAACCGATAGTGTATTGTGCTTCACTGGATACGACGTATTGAACAAGTCTCCTTTGTAGTCTTTGGTGAGTGCAGGCATGGATACGTCGTATCTTCCTTGATGGATACGACGTATTGGTAGCCAGAATAGTAATCTTCAAAATATCTTCGTTTAAGCTCCAGAATGCACGCCTTTTGCTAATATTCACCAAGTACTCTATAATTACTGCAATGCTCAAACATAAAAGATTAAGTAACAATTCTTTGCAATAATTATACAAAATGGGTTAATTACATGGGATGAATGATGCTATAAAATAGACGTTATTTGATGTCATCAAATATCCCCCCACTTGAATCCTACATGTCCTCAAGTAGCCTTTAGAAGTTTATAAAAATGTATCCCTAAGGACATTTTTCGTTAAAGTATTTATTTGATATTTTACAAGCACATAACAAACACCTCACAAAATAGGAAGATGAAAACACTCAAATCACTCAACTAATCTATGTGGTAACATGTAACTAATTCACTCAATTGCTTAGTCGTGACGAGTCTTCTATCATAATCTTGGCAAGGATACACATCTCCACTGCTAAAGCTAAGGAGTAACAAGTTTATAAAGGTAAATATGTGTTTATATGATAAGGCTTAGGGTTGATTACTCTAACTAATCTTTATCGATACCAATATTCTAGGAGGGCGAAAAAGACCACACATACACGACACCCAAACAACGTGATGACAAATGGACTGCTCACTCCAACTCGAATAAGCTAAATATAGGAATAAGTATACTGTAATATAGGGTATGGATCTTCTAACTTTCACCAATAGTAATAAACCAACAAGGCAGCTGAGACATGCATACATGGCCATAACGACGGAATAGACATGCATGCTCGATCACATCCTCATTCGTGTAAAACCCATGGTTAATGATTAGGAAAGGGAATTAAATTGTTGTTAAATAAAAATTACGAAACAAATAGATTAAGTCTAAAATACAAGTTGCTAGACACTTTTTCCCGACCGTTATCATGATAAAGACACAACTATTTACAACGTCTTGATCATAGATCAAACACAACAACCTAAGTTGGCATTCCCATAACAATCAACTTCTCACTCATCCCATACTTTACATACTTTACAAGGCAAGTGGCGATATCTTCCACTTTATAAAATACTCTACATCGTCGATTTGTATCAATGAATAATCGATCCTTCGTGTAATTCCTTCGGTAGTTGCGAAACGATTATCTTCAAACTTTCCTTCTCTCTCTTTTTGTTGCAATTTTTTTAATTTTTTTGATTTTTTTTGCTAACACTATACTACGAAACCAAGTGTAATTTCACCATCTTCACGGTCATAATAATTCCGGATAATTCCTTCGATAATTCCTTCATTCTTTGGATGTACCATTAATTGCGATGGTAGTAAAATACATGAGTTTTGACTATAATATACATTCCCATTTGCGATGTGCAAATTTCTTCCCACCGTACCAAAATTGACACAAGACTCGGGAAATACAAACTTTACACTTTAAGCAACTGTAAAATAAACTTAATCTAATAGGGTATGCTAAGGTGTAAAGGTGTAACGAAACAAATAATTGGTGTAGTTCCTAAAGGATTGGCTCTACGGGCTGTTCTAGGGGTATCTTACTCTTAAAATGAGAGTAAACAAAGGGTTTATACGGGGGTTAACTAACCAGTGTAGTTAGTTAATAAGCAACATGTAAAGGCGATTTGGGTGTAATCCTAAAATTTACCAGTTTAAAAAAGTTACTCATCTAAATCCATAATACTTATCACTGCGGTCTCGAATAGATATACCAAGCCAAGTTTTAAAGTCTTTGACATCACTGGCACACTCATATTTTGTAGAATTTGGGTAAACATTTGGAAACGGATAAGGCTAAATCCTCACAATATCTAACAAGGGTTATTGTATGTAGGTTATGTAACAAGTAATTTCACAAAAGTATGCTTGATTTTTTTTAAATTTGAGCATATTTTAAGCATTTTAGTGTGAAAAATAGGACAAGTAGACATTCTAATTCTATCCTCCCACTTGAATTATACAACGTCCTCGTTGTATAGATAAAACATTGAATATGGGAATTAAAAAGAATTAGAATGAGAAACTCCCCTGATATTTGCTCGGTAGATTCTCCATGTTGAGTTATTGAGCAAGATTGTGTTGAATAGCCGCCTTGAGTTTTCAAGACTCCAACACTTTAAGATCTCTAGATTTGTAACTTCTTCTCCAATATTCGTCGATATTTCTTTCATGAGGTCCTGTATAAAATATAGGAAAAACATGTGCATTCCTATCTTGGTATCTACGGTTAATTTAAACTAAACTAAACAAACTATACAGGAGATCGATACACCGTATCCATAAACTGGAATACGCCGTATTGAGAAACCTGTAAAAAAGTATCTAAATACGGGTCAGTCTGTTGAATACGCTGTATCAGGTGCATGAATACGCCGTATTAACAGAACTGACAATAATGTTTTTTTTAAAATGCATAAAAAGTAAAAACTGATAACGTCCCGGCAATCAATACGCCGTATGGTTTGGAGCGGATACGCCGTATTGATGTCTGGGAAGACAGACTCGATAAAATTAAATAACATTTCGGGTTGTCTCCCGGGAAGTACTTTTGTTTACAACGAAGTCTTTAAGTTAGAGTTTTCTTCAGCTTCTACTTCACGTTGTATCTTTTTTGAATTCTACCACTTCTTTATCTTCCGTATCAATATGTCTTTTTTGAATTCTACCACTTCTTTGAAGCTGACTCCGTTTTTATCTGTGATTTCCACTGTCCCATATGGATACACAGTTTTTACCACATTTGGACCGTACCATCTTGATTTGAGCTTACCCGGATGCATTTTGAATCTAGAGTTCAATAGCAATACCAAGTATCCTACTTTGAAATCTTTGTCCCCTCAAAGCCTATAGTCATGCCATTTCTTAGTTCTTTCCTTGTAGACCCGGGTGTTCTCGTACGCACCATCTCTTAATTTCATCAATTCGTTAAGTTCCATAAAACGTTTTTTTGCTGCTGCTGTGAGATCCATATTACATTGTTATTGCGCCTAATATGCTTTATGTTCAATCTCTATAGGCAAGTGACAAGCTTTTCTGTAACACCCCGAACCAAACAACTTTGGATTGCGCAGCAGAATTAGCAATTGGGTGTTACTAAATAGCACCATACACCAAGATAATAGAAAACGACCCAAATGAGACGTTTAATAAACATGTGTTCAATTATTAATCAGAGTAAAACGCCTTCAGGTCCCCACATAATCGCAACCACAACCATTACAACATTTTAAAAACTATTGTTTCAAAATAAAGACATTGTTTTAGAACAATTTAAGACATTCTTTTTGAAAGACAAGGAACACACAAGTAGTCTTTCAAGAAATCCATCACACGCATGACACCTCCACGCCATCGTTGCCTTCATCCTTGGTTACCTGGGATAAAACATGTTTAAAACGTCAACAACAATGTTGAGTGAAATTAATAGAGTTTAAAATAATCAATATGTAATAATCTTTGAACACATACTTAGTTCTTGGGAAAACATTGCAACGAATACAATGCATAACCATCTCTTTTCTTTCACGCAACAATAAGTCTCATAACAATTCGAACGTTAACAATACATATAGTTAAGCGTGCCTCAAACAAGGTAATTATTGTCATCTCTCTACCTATTACTTTAAATACAAAATGTCCCGTATTGACAGGGGTGTTTCAATTCTAAGGATTCATTACCCCGAAGCGAGTGGTTGTCAACCCAATAGATTTCTCTTTAATGCAAGTAAGCGTTCAACTCACAAACGATTAACGGTTCCTTGAAATAAGGGACTTCGACAATAGCTACTTATGCAGAAACAATCTCATAATCGGGTCCAGCATACCATAAAATCATATGTGTTCGATTAGTTTAAACCAACATGTCTCTCTCCCCCAGCGCGATGGTTTTTTAAAAACAATCAGAAATTTAAATGCTAGCTATGAACACACTTTAAGCAAAAGATCCATTCATTCAAATCACAAGCGCAATTAGCTTTCACGGATCTTTCCACAAGACCTATATAATACATATTATCAAGGGGATACGGTTGACTAAAAGTATAATTAACTCATATTTTAAATGCATGGGACTCTTCATATATATTTAGCTATATATATATTATATATATATATATATATATATAATATATAATATATATATATATTTATATATATATATAAATAATATAGACTTATATATATTAACAGAAACAATCAAAATACTTCTCAATCTCAAGTGCGACGCAAAACATTTCTCTTTGACGCACTACAATATCATAACGTTTTCCACAAAGTTTCCACTTTTAGAAGAAAGTACCCGAAAGTAACGAAAATACAACCGAACTTCATAATACTCATCAATTAACTAACATTAACGACCCACTTTTCTCATTATAAACCATAGTTAAAAGCTTTAACGCGCAGTTTGACTTTTCATAAGTTAAACTTCTGTAGGTTAACTTTTTACCACCAAAAATACCCAAACTGACTTGGCCAGTAAAAAACACGTTCATTATTAGAATGTTATGTGACAAACCATTCTAGGACGAAACGTAGCTTAAAGGCGAACACTATACACTTTTTTTTATCAAAAAATACAAAACTTTCAAAAATTCTCCCGACTCGCTACCGGTTAGTCAGAACTTTTATGGTCGAAAAACATGGTCAACGCGCTCCAACAACAACATCGTCTATTAAAATGACATTTTTAACATAAATCAGACTAATCAAAAACATGAGTAACAGCTCCTATGTTTAAACATACACCTAAAACCACAAACTTTGTCCCTAACCAAATATGCTTTCAATAATTTCCGCACTTAAACCTTATAGCAATAATCATATAACACACAATATAATTAATTTAATCAATACAAAAATATAACTAGAAGCTCACAATGCTTATAAGAAAAATCAAATATGGTTCCCCTTGCTTCTTTGAAATCGGACGAACCCCAATCAAAACAAACAAAACCCTTTTCAATCAACTAACTTCAATACAACAACAATTTAACTCTTTTAAACACCCCCTTATACTCGAAAAGTTTAAGAACCAACCAAAAATCTAACTTATTCAAAACCTAATGCATGTAAGATTTTAATAGTCGGATTTGTAGGTTTCGATACAAGGATCAATAATATGTAAATAGATTTAATTGCATGTCGGAAAATTGGCCGGAATAGTAGTGTTGTTGTGGTGGCCGGTCGAAGAGAGCAAGAGAGGAGGAAGGAAGAGATTTTTTTTATAAAAAGATTTATAAGTGAAGTGTAGGTGCTATTTATAGGAAACAACTTTGACATCTTGGCAATTCTAGTCCTTCCTTCTTATTACTCTTTCAAAACTAGTACAAAGCGTCTTGTTTTATTAATAAATTCGGCCAAAGACTCGGGTCACACTACGTTAGTAAATATTTTAAATCCGCCCCACTAAATTTACTTTGAAACGTTTAATAAAACGTTAAATCACGTAAAACGCGACCTTTAAACACGGTTTTTACGAAAACTCGGGGAAACGCCGTAAAATACAACAATAACCATAATCACGCTCTCGGAGCGACAACATAAAATTTTCTGACTTTCTTAGACGCTAAAAACAAATAGAAACTCAATCACGGCTTGAAATTACCCTATATAATATTTCACCAAACCTTATATAGCATAACCGACTATAATTAATTACGTATAAAAATAATTATCATAGCTCGGGATAAATGTTGACCTGAAACTCGGGTTGTTACATTCTCCCCTCCTCTAAGGAGCGCCTTCCCGGTGCTCAGCTCGACTTATCCGCTTTTCCTCGCTTCGTCCTTACTTGTAAAGAGACGAGGGTACTTATTCTTAATCTGATCCTCACGTTCCCAAGTAAATTCTGGGCCTCTTTGCGAATTCCAACAAACTTTAACGATAGGTATTCGACTTTGCTTAAGTCGCTTGACCTCTCTATCAACAACTTCCACTAGCTCTTCAATCATATGCAACTTATCATCAAGCTGAATCTCGTCCATTGAAACAACAATGTCGCCTTCCGCTAGACATTTCTTAAGATTCGAAACATGAAAAGTACTATGAATCCCTTTCAACTCTTCAGGTAACTCCAACGTATAAGCTACAGGACCAACTCTAGCTAAAATCTTAAATGGCCTAATGTAACGTAGACTTAGCTTTCCGCGCTTTCCAAAACGCACATCGCCCTTCCATGGCGATACCTTGAGCAGTACCATATCACCAACTTCAAATTCTAATCGCTTAGCTCTTCTATCTGCGTAGCTTTTCTGGCGACTACGGGCAGTTAAAAAACGGTTCTTAATCTGGACGATCTTCTCGGTCGTATCACGGATCAATTCGAGACTAGTGAGTTGGCTATCCCTAACCTTACTCCAGCATACATGTGATCTACATTTCCGTTCATATAAAGCCTCATGTGGTGCAGCCTTAATGCTCGCGTGATAACTATTGTTATATGAGAACTCGACCAATGGCAGTTGGCGATCCCAACTACTTCCAAAGTCGATCACATAAGCACGCAACATATTTTCAAGCGTTTGTATAGTTCTTTTGCTTTGACCATCCGTTTAAGGGTGGTAAAATTCGTTCCTAACGCTTTCTGAAGCGATTTCCAGAATCTCGACGTAAAATGGCTATCTCGACCTGAAATGATTGAAACAGGAACACCATGCCTACACACAACTTCCTTTAAATAAAGTTGCGTGAGCTTCTCCATGCTATCTGTTTCCTTCATTGGTAGGAAATGAGCTGATTTGGTCAGTCCACTCATAAAATCCATAGTAATCCTTTCCCATTTCTAAACTGGAATCTTAGGTTATTGCAGTAACCCAGATGGTTTCTGATGCTTAGCTTTAACCTTCGCACAAGTCAAACACTTACTAACATACGTGGCAATATCAGCTTTCATATTCGGCCACCAGTACAACAACTTCAAATCTTAATACATCTTGTCCGATCCCGGATGGATATAATACTTGGACTTATACGACTCATGCATAACCAAATCCCTCAATCTACCGAATTGCGGCAACCAAACACGATTTCTAAAACAACGTGTTCCATCAGGGCAAAACTCGAATATTTACTTAATCAATCTTCCTAAATTCTCTGCCCTTACATTCTTCCTTTTCATCGCTTCCTTTTGATCTTCACGAATCTGCTTTGGTAGATCGTTGTGGACAGTCATCATCAAAGCTCGGACATGTAATGGCTTATTCCTTTCCTTTCGACTTAAGGCGTCAACCACAACATTCGCTTTTCCAGGATGATACTGAATTTCACAATCATAATCGCTCAACAACTCAATCCATCTCTGTTGTCTTAAGTTAAGCTCTTTTTGATTCAAAATATATTGTAGGCTCTTGTGATCGGTGAAAACCACACACTTCGTTCCATACAAATAATGTCTCCATAACCTAAGAGCGAAAACAACGGCTCCTAACTCAAAATCGTGAGTAGTGTAATTCTCATCATGAACTTTCAATTGTCGAGAAGCATACGCTATCACCTTTTCCCTTTGCAACAACACGGATCCATAACCTTTAAGTGACGCATTGCAATAAACCACAAAATCATCCGTTCCTTTGGGCAACGCTAAGATCGGTGCATTACATAACTTTTGCTTTAGTGTCTGAAAAGCTTCCTCTTCTTCTTTTCCCCACTCGTATTTCTTATCTTTCAGAGTCATCTTAGTCAGTGGCTTAGAAATCAAAGAAAAACCTTCAATAAACCTTCGATAGTAACCAGTCAATCTAAGAAATTTCCTCACCTCCGTATGTGTCGTTGGTGAATCCTAATTCTTAATGGCTTCGATCTTGGCAGGACCAACATGAACACCATTATGATCAATCACATGACCAAGAAATTGTACCGAATCTAGCCAAAAATCACACTTTGAAAACTTGGCATACAATCTCTCTTTCTTAAGCAGCTCCAAAATAATCTTCAAATGCTTTCCGTGCTCTTCTTCGTCCTTAGAATAAACCAAAATATCATTGATGAACATAATGACGAACTTATCAAGATATGGCTTGCGTACTCGGTTCATCAAGTCCATAAACACAACAAGCGCATTAGTCAATCCAAATGGCATCACTTGGAACTCAAAGTTACCGAGTTCTAAATGCAGTAATTGGAATGTCCTTTTCTTTAATGCGTAACTGGTGATATCCTGATCGCAGATCGATCTTAGAATACATGCTCAAACCTTGCAGTTGGTCAAATAAATCGTCGATTCTCAGGAGAGGATAACAATTCTTGACAGTCAACTTGTTCAACTCACGGTAATCTATACACATTTAAAAAGATCCATCTTTCTTCTTCACAAACAACACCGATGCTCCCTACGGTGATGAACTCGGACAAATAAATCCTTTCTCCAGCAGCTCTTGTAATTGTACCGACAACTCTCTCATCTCAGACGGTGCCAATCTATACGGTGCACGTGCAACAGGTGCAACCCCCGGTACTAGATCAATTCAAATTCTACTTGCCTCGGCGGTGGTAGTCCCGACAAATCGTCAGGAAACACCTTAGGAAAGTCACGAATTACAGGCACGTCTTCCAATCATTTCTCCTTCGATTTCTTTTCCGTCACGTGTTCCAAAAACAAATGACAACCTCGCTCGACATACTTACGAGCTTTAATATAAGATATAACCTTTAGTCGAGACACACCCTTGTCACTTTCGACTATCAACATCTTGTTTCCACAAGGTATACGAATAACTTTCTCGCCACAGACGATAACGACATCGTGCTTGGCAAGCCAGTCCTTACCGATTATGACGTTAAATGTACCAAGCTCAATCGGCATAAGATCGATTTCAATATGGTTCACTAAATTCAAAGTGCAACCTTTCAAAACAGCGTTCGTACTAACTACTCTTTCATCAGCTAATTCTACCTCATAACTAGCTCCTATTTTAACCGGTTTGATATTAAGCATGGAACTAAATCTAGTATCCACAAAACTCCTATCGGAACTCGAATCGAATAGAATAGAAGCATAGCGGTTATTGAGTAGAAACGTACCAGTAACCACATTCGGACCTTGCGGCTCAACATCCTTAATAACATAAGCTCGGCCACGAACTTCTCCAGTTTCCTCTTGCTTGACTTTCCTTGAGCATCGGTTCCTAGTATGACATTGTTTACCACAATCATAACAAGTCAGAATGGGCTGAGCATTTACACCCGTAGCGGCACTCTTTTCCTTGCAGTACCTTGCCTTGTGCCCAACCTTTCCACACTTGTGGCACTTGATCGTACATTGACCAACATGGCGAGTAAAACAACGTTCACACACAGGAAGTGATCCAGAAGACACCTTTCCATCAGTAGGAGCAGTAGTCATAGCTCACGCGTTCCCTTGCTTTTAGTTATTTTGTGAAGTTTGGCGGGAGTTATCCTTTTGGTTGCTCTTACCACTACTATTCCCACTTTGAAAGCTCTCCCACTTTCGCTTCTTTCCTTCCAAAATTCTTTCATCTCTAGCTTGCGATTTTTGTTCCATCAACTTATGAGCCATACGCACAGCTTTATTCAAGTTGGCAGGCTTAGAAGAAGTAACTTCACCCTTGATGTTCTTAGTCAATCCCCTATAAGCATCAACTTTCACTCTTTCCGGTTCAACCATTCTTTACCACATCAAAGCTAACTCATTGAACCCCTCAGTATAAGCCACAATGTTATACTCCTTGACCTTCAGGTTCCACAACTCGTGCTCCATTCTTTGAACTTCTTCTATTGGACAAAACTCTACAGTCATCAATTGCTTCATTTTAGTCCAAGGCATTTGGTTCATAGTCTCCAAACCTATGGTTGCAACCTTAGCATTCCACCAAGTCAAAACAGGTCCTTGCAGTGTTGCATCAGCAAACTTAACCTTTTTTCCCTATGCACATTCACTGATTCCAAAAACACTCTCAGTTTTCTCAAACCATCTTCTTAATTTGACAACTCCTTTAGTACCGTGAAAAACAATAGGATTGCACTTCATAAACCCATCAAAAGTGCACTCACAAACAACAGGTGCGGCATCTTGACCCCTAACTGGTCTAGACCCTCTAGCATCATTTCCAGCATTTGCATGTCTAGCCCGCTCACCAGCGATAGCAGCATCGACACTTTCCTTGATTATTTGACGAATGGCAGCTTGAGTCAAAGGTGTAGAATTTGGAGGCATGATTCTATCATGTCACACAAAAAACAATCTAATAAGCATTCATAACATGATATACTCATAACATGGTACAATGACAAATCAATCACACAACATCAAGTAGTAATCAAAAGATAGTCATTCATTATTCATCACAAAAGAGTTAATACATAGTTGCATTGTTTCATGAAATGATATAAATCATTAAAACCAATAGCATCAAGTCTACTAACTAAGGATTCAGTTTAGTGATTATACAATAAAGATACTATAATTGAAACCAAACTACTAAGAATCATGAGGAGATCCTTGCGGCTCATATGATGGACTCTTCTCATCTTCAACCAGAACATCGATAGCTTCATTAGGTCTTTCTTCAAACATAAATCCTCTACAGATCATCTCTTGATAGAACTCATGAGCTTGAACTCTAGTCCAATAGAGATCTCTCTCGACTCGTTCGTTCTGCATATGAAGGAATGTGTTGTTAAACCTTGCTTCTTCCAGTTCCTTCTTTAACTTCTTACACTCAACTTTTTCTTCAGCATTGCCAAGCTTTTCAACCAGCTTTTCTATTGCAGCCGCTCCTTGCTCAACACTAGAACGCACTTTATTACCCAAATCCCAAATCAACTTACCATAATACTCATCCTTTGCTTTTCCTTTCTTTTTGACCAATGCATGCGCCGTCTCACGACCACACAGTCGTCTTGAAAGAGAAGCCATCCGACTAAAAAGAGAGTTAATGTCCCCCCTCATGAGACCAGGCAATAGACCATCACTGTCCTCTCGAAGGAAAGGGGCAGTAGATGACTCACCTACCTCCTGGACACTAGCAGGAACAGTCTCATCCTCGGACTCAATCGTGTCCTCAACCTCAATCACATCATCAGGCTCTGAATCAGAAGCAGGCGGCGGAGGGTTAAGAGGATCCATCTCTTCATAAGGATATGTCAACTCTGGCTCATTCTCATCTTCCTCGATCTCAACTTCCATATCATCTTCTTCTTCTTCTTGAGGCTCTTCTTCTTCCTTAAATTCTTCCTCTTTCGGGTCCTCGTCTTCATCTACTAAGACATGCTTGGGAACAACATGAACATCATCGTGTTGATTCGGCTCAACTACGGGTACGTCATCTACATGATCAGAGGAATTACGTTTACCATGATAATCTAGAAAATATCATATAATACTTATTCAATAGCGCATCACTTCTTATTCTTATTGGAACACTATTATCCAAAATAACAGTCTGCATAAATGCGCAATAAACAAAAATACACAAATCGTGACATTCTCGTTCAGTATATACCTCAATTATATTCTAAACATATATAATAATAATAATTATATAATCACATGCCATTCTATGCATACAACACATGCATAAATGTACCAATACATAACACTTTATGCATCCAACACATGCATAAATATACCTATACATGACAATTTATACATACAACACATACGTAAATATACCTTTTCTTTTCACATGTAACTAATGGCAACGAGGAGTCTTGGCGTACGTGTAGAAGCGTTATAGTTTAGGTTTTCAAAAAGACTCGACCTAGTTCTTTATAACCTTAGGCTCTTGATACCACTCTGTAACACCCCGAACCAAACAACTTTGGATTGCGCAGCGGAATTAGCAATTGGGTGTTACTAAATAGCACCATTCGCCAAGATAATAGAAAATGACCCAAATGAGACGTTTAATAAACATGTGTTCGATTATTAATCAGAGTAAAACGCGTTCAGGTCCCCACAGAATCGCAACCACAACCATTAAAACATTTGAAAAACTATTGTTTCAAAATAAAGACATTGTTTTAGAACAATTTAAGACATTGTTTTTGAAAGACAAGGAACACACAAGTAGTCTTTCAACAAATCCATCACACGCATGACATCCCTCCACCACGCCATTGTTTGCACTACATCCTTGTACCTGGGATAAAACATGTTTAAAACATCAACAACATGTTGAGTGAAATTCATAGAGTTTAAATAATTAATAAGTAATAATCTTTGAACACATAAATTAAGTTTCCAGGAAAAACATGACAACGAATACGAATCATAACCTCTCTTTTCTTATCACGACAATAACTCCTCATGACACCGAACGATAACAATACATAGGTCATTTCCATATGTTAAAGGTGCCCAAAACAAGTATTATTAGTCATATACCAATTTACTTCTAAATACAAAGGTCCGTTTGACAGGGTGTTTCACAAGGATCCATACCCCGGAAGGTTTGTCAAAAACTAATAGATATATTTAATGCATTAGACGTTCACCTCATAAGGCCGATTAACAAATTCTTTTCAATATTTTTCTGTTATATAATTATATTTATATTTTTTTTTATTATATATATAATTTTAATTATATTTATTGTATTTTTTATTTTTTTTTTTTTTTATTTTTTGTTCAAGAAATAAGGGACTACGACAATACTACTATGCGAAATAATCTCATAATCGTAGTCCAATAAACCATAAAACAATGTGTTCGATTTTATAAAACAAATATGTATCCCTCTCGCGAGTTTAAAAACAATCAAAAGATTTAAATGTGAGGCTATGGACTCACCTTAAGCGAAAGATCTAATTCAATCAAATCAACAAGTGCAATTAGCTTCACGTCTTAACCACGAACTATATAATGCATATATAGTGGTACGTGACTAAAAGTAAAATAACTCATATAATGCATACTTGCATATATATATATATATATATATATATATATATATATATATCCATTATTACGTAATACTACAGATCATAACTACAATCTCCAAGTGCAGACGCAAAACATTTCTTCTTTCTGACGCACTACAATATCACAACGTTTTCCCACAAAGTTACCCATTTTTAGAAAGATTACCGAAGTAAGGATAATATAATATCCCGACTTCATATTTCGTCATCAATCTAACTAACATCACGAACCCATTGCTCTATAACCAAACCATATTCAAAAGTTCACTACTCAAGTTATTGACTTTCAAAACAGTCAAACTTCATAGTTGACTTTTTACCCTAAAAATAACCAAACTTGACTTGGCCGTAAAACGTTCATTATTAAGAGTTATGTGACGATCCACCTAGCGAAACGTAGCTAAAGGCGAACACTATCACTTTTCAAATTATCAATCTAATAACTATCAAAAAATTTATTCTGACTTGCCACACGGAGATAGTCAAACTTTATGGTCAACATGTCAACCCAAAACCTATTAAAACCCATTTTTAACATTTCTGACTATCAAAACTTCTTAACTATCACTTTAATTAAACATATCAAAACCAATCAATACTTTGGTCAATTAACCAAATACGCTTTTTAATAATTTCCGCACTTGAACTTCTAGCAAAAAATCATAATATACAAGCAATATAATTCAATATTAAAATCAACACAAAAATAAAAATAAAGCTCACAATTCTTATAAGAAAAAATAAATAAAGCTATATAAAAAATAAAATATGGGTTTCCCCATCTTCTTTGAAATCGGCTAACCCCCAATCAAACCAAACAAAAACTCATTTTTTCAATCAACCGAAATTCAATTCAACACCAATCTAACTCTTTTAAACACCCTATTATACTCGAAAAGTTCAAGAACCAACCAAAAATCTAACTTCTTCAAAACTTAATGCATATAAGATTTTAAGAGTGAGATTTGTAGGTTTCGATACAAGGATCAATAATATGTAAATAGATTTAATTGCATGTCATAAAATTGGCTCGAATAGTGGTGTTGAAGAGAGCAAGAGAGGAGGAAGGAAGAGATGTTTTTTTGTAAAAAGATTTTATAAGCAACTAAGTGTAGTGCTATTATATAGAAACAAATTTGACATCTTAGAATTTTTTAGTCCCTTCTTCTATGACTTCTTTCATAAACTGTACAAATCGTTTCTATTTATTAATAAAATCGGTCACACGACATCTCGGTCACACCGACAGTTAGTAAATATTTTAAATCCTCGCCCTAAATTTACTATTGAAACAATATAATACAAATTGTTAATTTACGTAAACACGACCTTTAAACATAGTTTTTACAAAAACTCGGGAAGACGCACGTTAAAATACAAAAATAACATAATCACTGTCTCGAGGCGACAACATAAATATTTTACATACTGACTTTCTTAGTACCAAAAACAATAAAAACTCAATACACGGCTTGAAAATACCTCAATAAATTGAAATTTTTCACCAAACCTTATACAAGCAATAACCGACAATAATTAATACGTATAAAAAACATATTATCATGCTCGGGAAAAACGTTGACCTGAAACGCGGGTTGTACTGTAACGCCCAACAAGGTCGCATCATAGAAAAATAACACAAGATATATATAATCAGAACGACCAAAAAGTCGTTTAAAACCGATACATTTGGATTAGCAAATAATTTGTTACAAAACCCAGAAGCTGCAACTCGTCAAAGTATATATTACAAAGAATCCTAGTTCATACTAAATGTTTACCCAAAATGTAATGCAACCAAATCTTTAATGCTAACTCTCCAATCTTAACGACCACCAATAATATCCCTTGTCTTTGTAAACTATACTGATCTTTTGAAGAAAAAAATAGCTTAAAACTCAACATAATTGTTGAGTGAATTCATCATAGGTTATAAAATGTATAATGTAGGTCCATCAAGATTTTTCCCATGAAATGCAACATACTTGCAAACATCATAAAAATGTAATTAACGTTTTTCCTAAGCTCATGACACTGAGCTCGACACTGGTATAAATTGCAATATAAATTTCCAACATTAGCCCCGTGATGAGATTCTAAACCCGCAACTATCACTATGTCCACGACATGGGTATACATGGTATACATTCGAGTAATGTTCGGTCATACCGACACATTTAGTATGACTGCACCCGAACGGGGGATTCAATCCCAAATAGATCTATTTAATAATCACATTGCGCTCACAACAGTAATTGACAAGTTTCATGATAATGAGGCTTCAGAGGGTTATCACTACTTAGCATAAACACGTATTCGTAAGATGTTAATATGTTACACCTTTGCTTCCAATTGTAAAACATGCATATGTTTCTCACCCCAAAACTTATAAATCATTATAAACTATAAAACGTGGGGCTATGAACTCACCTTGTGTGAATGAATATCAAGTATATCACAAAAAATATGTCAGATAAACGCCGAATGCAACCTAATTAAGTATAGGTCGTGTAAGTACTAAGCAGTTTGATTAACTAATACCATATATAATTCTATATAGCTACATCACCAATCAACTCAGTATTTGTAAAACGCCCAACTTTAAAGTAAAAACGTTATAAATATTACTTTAGTAAAATGCAGCGTAACTTTCTCGATTTTAAGCCCTTAGTAAAAACGACGTAACTTTATCGTTTTAAGCCCGTTTCTTACGTTTCTTATGTCCACGCTTTCGTATTAAGACGAGTTATCAAAATATTACATTTTCATATTTTTAGTCCCCTGATGAACAGTGGTTTTTACTGTTCATGACAGTTTATAAATTTATTTTTATAGATTTGGTTATCGTAAAACCCGTAAATGTCGTATTTTATCAGTTTTAGCTCCGATTTTAGTGATTCTTGCGAGCACGTCTTCGTAATTATAAATTCTATCAAAATATAACATTTTTCAAAAATATGTATCTATTATGAATAGTGATTTTTACTGTTCATAGTTTATAAAATTATTTTTATAAACTTTAATTACCGTAAACTTGCGAAATTCATAACTCCTTCGTTATTGATCAAAAAAATACAATTCTTAATGTTCTGGAATCCTAAAAATATGTGTGATCTGAGAAAAATAACCAATCTTATATATCAGTAGTATTTTGTAATTTGTTTTTATAAAATTTCTTTTATAAACCCGTTTATTATCGTATAACTTGTAAACTACGTATCTCCTTCGTTATAAATCGGTTTTTCAAGTTTCTTACCTTTTTAGAATCCTCATGGGATGTATTATTTTATAAATATAAAAAATCAATAGGTTAAATTTTGAATTAAAACAGAAACTTTTGAGCTTTTTGTTAAAATGTGTTTTAAATTTGATTTTGTAACTTTTAAGTTTAACCACTTTGTTACAAGTCCATTACAACACTCATTATCACATGTATTACATTCTTAGGGTCCTTAAGTTGATCATTGTCAAAAAATGTCAAAAAATCACAAGATCCATATGTGTACATACTTATTTGTTCATTAACTTTCATAAGTATACATTTTAGGTAACTTGTTTATGTAAACTTTTTATACATAAATCATACTTGTACATCACTTATACATCCATTATAACATGATATAAACATTAATAAGACATATATAAAAGTTCACCAAATCATAAACAAGTATAAAAATCCATTTTTACAAGTAAATAAGTCCTTAGATGGTGATTAACTACATAAACATCATATATGCATAAAATCATGAAAATAAAGAGATTAAGAGTTTTAGGTCACCTTAATATGAAGTGTGGTGATGAACAAAGTGATCTAAATCCTTGTTTAGAAACTAAACCCTAGCTTACAACCCTTGAAAACCCTAATTCCAAGATGAAAACCCTAATCTTGCTTCTTCTTTGTTTAACCCTTGTAAACTCCAAACTAACCCTTTTAAATACCTTAGGTTATCTTAGAAATGATGTAGGTATGTATGTAAATGTTGTAAATAAAATTTTGTATGGATTTGGTGGTGGATTTGTGTGTGTCGTGGGTAAGAGAGGGAAACAAGAGAGATGTTGGTGAAATTTTTAATAAGGAAAGAGTTGTGTATGATATCTTCAAGTATGCATGTGTTATATATGTCAAGTTCTAGTCAAATATACTTATTAGTAAAGACCAAGACCAAGAAAACAATGG
>BQNB010085807.1:10696-28364 GCA_026074375.1 Tanacetum coccineum
TTGACTTTTTCCCTTTGTCAAGGGTAAAGAGTTTGGATTTGCCTAGTGGTATTTTATATATATACTGTATCAGACGAATCAATCAACTCGTGTGATTTTGTATTGATGTCTTCCTCAAAATCAACACTTAAAATAGTTTGGATCATTAAAGAACAAAGATCATTAGCCACAACTACAACGTCTTCTATGTTGTCTTCTTCCCCACCAAATCCAAAAAATTCTTCTTCCTCCTCAATGACATCTTCAATATCAGTATCATAAACCGGCATTGATTCTTCTTCTTCATTATCGGTGTCATAAATAAGACACGATGCATCTTCCACAAACATGATAGGTTCTTTTTTAAAACTTGGATATTCGTTAACAAATGGATACTCCTCCTCATCATCCCCTATATCCCAGATAATAGGTTCTGATTCGGTTTCCTTTGTCAACAAAGGGTTTCCTCCGCCAAAAGTATTGATGTCCTCTGACCCATCGTCCTAGACGTTGAACTCAGTTTTCGTCTCTTTTGCCGGAGAGTCATGCTGTAACTGCGGGAACTCGAGTTCCTAAATCCGTTGCTTGAGGCTTACGATATTCACGTCACGTGGATTTAGTTCGTTGCCTCGTCTGGCGAATCTACGAATTAGATTCTCTCCACAATCCCATTCGACCATTAGTACCATAGCTCTTGATACCAAATGATGCGGATCGTTAACGGCCGAACAACATACGAATTAAAAGAATAATTGGATCGATAGAACTCGATCAAAGCAAAAGCTTTTATTATTATCAAAACTCAAAACCATCCCCATACAAAGAAAAAGACCCACTATTTATAGAAAAACTAGAATCAATCTAAATAAAGATTGATTTGACTTTCCTTTTCCTAAATTTATAATTGATTAGAAATTGATACTTTTCTAACCAAAGTTTATTGTCAAACAAGAAACATAAATAAAAAAAGAAAGTAAATATTTTGACTTTGACTAATCTGCATCAGAGATTGTTATGAATCTATAAAGTGTCGGTCACTTACGGTTATTTATATCTTAGCTCGTAGTTCTTTATGTACGAAGCTACTATGTAATGTATCCCACATCGCCCAACTAGGTAAAGTTGTAAAGGCTCCTTCACCTATATAAGGAGACCTTAGGATGAGATGTAGGGTGGTGAAACTTGTTATCTTTATGGTATGCATATGATTATTTCTCTCCAGCTCTCTCTCTCTAAGTTTCCACTATCTCTCTCTAAAACCTAAACTATCTTCCGTGTGACTTGACAACAATATTGTATTTCCTACATATTATTGGTGATCTGAATGTATGTATGTCCGAAAAAATCTAACAAGCGGATACTGCACACATTGATCAAGATAGAGCGAGATAACAATCTACCAAAAGATCATAACATGATTCAAGTATTGTTTGTTGGCTTAATTTCTTTGTAACTTTGTATTGAAAAAAATGAGATCTTTTGCTTTTTGTATATCACTTAGAGCATGCAATAAAGAAGGTACTCAGGATATGGAAGATGCACTTTTGTTATTATGCATCGAATGAAACAGTGATGTTGGATGTCATGAGTAGTTACTAATATTGTTACATTATGGTTAACTTCATTTTGAGGTTTGTATGTCACTCTACTTTTTGTACTAGTCGTGAAAAGATGTACTTTTGGTGTACTTCAATCACGAACAAGTTTAATTTTGGTTACAAAAGGGTTGTTTTGTACATAAGTCTGATTATTGAGTTGTCACATATATGATATTTCCTAAGCTAAAAAAACGGTTAGTCATGTTTGAGCTTTAACTTCAATATGAAAGGTGTTGTAACTATTTATTTGTTTGATGACTGAATGAAACAGGTGAAAACGTTTACCAATCAAGAAAGATCCAAAGAGTGTTCATCGCACAAGTTTTGGGTTATCAAGTTCAATGCAAAACCTGCCCATCAAATAAATGTATTGTTATGTTCGTGCTTATGTAAGAGAAGAACAACATTGACGTTGAAAGATTTTTGTTACATGTATCAGTGGAACCAATGTATAGTTTGAAGTTTAAAATAATTCAATTGTTTTTTACAAAACATATCGGAGCGAAGCGCGAGCATCAAAACCTCGTAATAACTATATAACAAAAACATGGTCTATATAAGCTATAGTAAAAGAAACTAGTAGATAGAGATAACCAATGTATAGTTTCAAGTCGCATCTCTAGCTACTTGTCATTTTTGGTTCCTTGTTTCTTATAAATAAATGTATATAAAAGAAACTAGTAGATAGAGTAATAGTTATATGTTCCTCCGTTGATCTAACAATATGTTATTATAATGTTTCATGTGTAGAATATTAACACGGTATCTAGTCCTAGGTACAAAGACTATTTTCAGAAGAAAAAACATCCGATAAGAATGTGTATAGGTACATATGTGAGCAAATATCGAGTAAATGTATATCAGAGGTGGTGTGCGAGTATAAGTGTAAGCACGTCTAAAATAATGCTATAAACTTTACAAAGCTTATAACATGCCACATAAGATTTTTATAAACCACTTACTCATTTGATCATATAAACTTACAAACTTTATACTCAAATACATTTGGTGCTAAAAATGTATATTACTAAATGAGAAAAAAAATAGAATTTTTCAAAATTGGAATTTTTCGAGTCATCTCGAAACCGAACAAAATTCAAATTCGGTGTTCGGTTCGTTTTATGTTTTTTCTTAAAATAATTTCTAACGAGCACCGTTGAACACCCCTAAGATGGGGTTTAATTAACTCACTTATGACTCAAACCCGATCTTAAATAAGTTTCTATCAATTTAAAAAATTACTCTAGAGTTTTCCAGCACCGGGAAAAAGAGAAGAAGCATCCGTAAATGCAAATCACTAGGAATAAGACTTGGTGTTGTTGTTAGTGTCCGTCAAATCGCCGGAAGTAGAGAATAAGAAAACACAAAATTCATGAGACAAAAAAAACAATTATATACTAAGGGGTGTTTGCTAATCTTATATATCATGGTATGTGCTTATGTAACTTCGACTTATTCTTCATAAGCCAACATTTTGGTTCATCTTCTACGGTTTAAGAACTTTTATTCTTTTAATCTATCAATCATATATCTTATAAGACCAAAACTGAGTCGAAAAATATGTACTCGTAATTATAAAATGTAAATTATAATTATATAAGGTTATAGGATCATATAATCCTAAAAAGAGCACTACTACTTGATGGTCATTTTTTTATTTAAACGAGTGTAGTATTGGTTTTATATATGTTTTTGCTTTGTCAACTTTTTTATATAAGGAATGTTTGCCAAGGTTTAGTGTAAGCAAGTCTTTATTTCTTTCTTTATTTTTTCTTTGGGATGGTCAGCAAGTCAGCAGTGGGAAAATGATAGGGAGATTCTACTTCTTTTATGTAGTTGTTGAACACATTCAAAGGATTTTTTAGGTTTAGGTGGAATCATTTAATATATCAATACCTACCAACTGTAAAGATCATAACTATTTGCCTGAAGTAATTAAAGGCATGGAATCATGGGATATCATTACATATCTTTAGCTGCTAGCTACACTAATACATATAATCAAACGAGACCTGAACATTAGACATATGACGATAACATAAGATATTCAAAACATTCAATGATGAAGCTTATTTTGTTTCTTTTTCTAACGCATCTCTAGCTACTTTTCATTTTTGGTTCCTTGTTTCTTATAAATAAATAAGAAACTAGTAGATAGAGATAACAATTATATGTTCCTCTATTGATCTACCAACATGTGATTATAATGTTTGATGTGTAGAGTATTAACACGATCTCTAGTCCTTTACCTTAAGGTACAAAGACTATTTTCAGAAAGAAAAAAACATCCAATAAGAATGTGTATAGGTACATATGTGAGCAAATATCGAGTAAATGTGTGTCAAAGGTGGTGTGCGAGTATAAGTGCAAGCGCGTCTCAAATGATATAAACTTTACAAAGTTTATAACATGCCACATAATATTTTTATAAATCACCCACTCATTAAACTTACTCATTTGAATATCTAAAAGACTACGTAGTAAAATGGTAACTACTCTCGGCATTACATGATTCTTCCTGAATTAGACATAGTTGATCAGGCTGTGTCTAATTGAGGCTTAATGATGCTTGGACTAGTCGACTCTTATCATGTTCGGTGTTTGTTAAAATGTTATTATGGTTATAGTTGGGGTTTTTGTTTTAAAAAACCTGCATTCTCTATAACCTTAGGCTCTGATACCAATCTGTCACACCCCACTTGATGAAGCGTAGAATCACAGGTCAAGTTTACGGACATGAGCCTCTAACCATGTTACCGTAACCAGGTCCATATATTCGCTATCATGCGTAATAGTTGCGGGTGCATGTTGGTAATATGGGATATTACAGCTAAGACTACCGGAGAAATATGTGAGGGTTTATTAATGGATGTAATTTCTCAGGTGACGATTCCCTACTGGTAACTCACATTATATATGTGGTTTTACGCCACTTATCCTAAGAGGAACCGAGTGAATTGAATTGGATGGAATTATAGCTTGGTTGATGTATTTTATTTATATAAGTATTATAAAAAAATACTTGGAGAGAGAGATGTAGTGAAGAGGGAATAAGAATTGTGAGTGAGAGTGTATGTTTTTCCCATCAGTGTGCATCTCTATTTATAGTACATGAATTGCTTAAGGGTGAGTGTTTGCTGAGTATTTGATGAGTCATATTTTCTTATTCCATGTGCATGAAAGATTCCTTCTTTCATTTAACCAACTAACTCCTCCTATGTGCATGAAGTTTCATTTCTTTACTTATCCAAATTTCATAAGCTGATGTAATATCCCTATTCAATTTCTATTTTGAATCATGTAGGTCCATTAGGTAGAACTCATTTCATTGGATATCCTATCAAGTCCCCCGATTCATATGGGTGAATATAATGTCACTCATGTGAATTATAGCGTAGTTTAAATGTCTTTCGAATTAGAAAAATGTCGAGCGTTTTTATAGAATAAATACTTGGTTGCTTGGCGTTTTCAGCCATATATTTATTGAGTAATAATTTATGTGGACAAATGTTTACTTGTTTTAGGCACTATGATACTTAGCCAATTTGCTCCATGCATGCATGACTTTTTGTAAGAACACTGGGCCAATTTTAAGAGGGTTATGTGTCGTCCACATAACGTTTTCTCCTCCTATTTCAATCCCTTTGTTTATCTAATTTACTATGTTCTTTCGTTCCAACTTGCCACGTGTTCTTTATACTTGACACAACAAAGTATAAACTTGACACAATAGCGTATACGAAGTAGATTGAATCATTACCTTCTTTTGAAGTCTCACTATCACCTACTATATATGACTATTCTGTCCAACTTCATATTTTATTACTGCCACCTTTTTCCTTTATTTTAATAGTCATTGCCATGGACCAGGTAAAAGAAGCCTTTATATATTAGTTTATTTTTTCACTATTATCATTTTTGATATACACACTTTCGTGGATCGTACTCTTCAGGGTGCCTCTAGCAGCGTGGTGATTCGAGGATCTGGGTTGCGAGATGACCAGGCCGCTGGAGTGTATGCCACCGCGGTCAGTCATACCTGGAATGAAGGGCTGCAAGAGACATCTTTCTATAATGTTTAGCGTTTTTAAAAAGCCATTTAAGCTTTGATTCTCTACATGCCATCGTACGCTTATACGTGATTATTATTACAGATGTTGGTGAGATGACGTTCCTTCTGAAAGACACTACATAAATGACTTTAGAGACCAAGAACTTCCTTGTTGTTGGTGACCCTTTTGGCCAACCCCCCGATGTTGGTGGCTTAGACGATCATGTTATGATGGATGAAATGTCCACCGAGGGACAATATGTTGGCTCCTCAAGTAATTAGAGCCTAAGTGTCGGGGTTAGTCGTTCTTGCAAGAAATGACGTACTATTCGTTGTTCTCGCTTCGCTGGTGTTGGTAGTGGGTCTGGTGGTAATGATCAGCCCGCGTTTGTTAGTGCTGGTGCCTCTTCTGGTACCACCCATACTGCTGCTCGAGGGACTGATGTACCCGCATGGCTTGAGGCTTGTTACGAGTCTTTGTTGGGCGCGTATCAGGGCCTGCAAACTCAAGTTGCTGTGTTACACGAGGAGAAGAATGCAGTTGAGCTGAAATGTAACGAGTTGCAAGGAATAGTTCTTCATAGGGATGGAAATATTAAGTTGTTCATGAGGGAAATCGATCGTGTTTTAAAGGAACGAGGTAAGTTTCAGAAGCAGGTTATTGCATTGGAATGTGAAGTGATCCGAGCCCGTAGATGTACTCGTTAGATGTTTAAGTTCTTGTAAGGAAATGGGTTATGTATATAGTAGTCTCCTCCTCTCCTTTAGATCCTATATTTGGCCTTGTAGCTGGAATGTAGAGAATGTGGAGGTAGTAGTAAGTATTATGTTCCTGTTTGGTTAACCACTGTTTGTGTGTACTACTAAAGTAAAAGAAAAAATAACCCATGTAAGCGATTTGCGTATGCATATCAAGTACTATGTTTGTTTATGAGTTTCATGAGATGTTGGTGTATTGAATGAGTTTACACGATATCAAGCTTTAAAAGTATTTATCATATCTGCTTATTTAGCATTGTGTGCTGCAATATGGTAAGGAAGTATGTTGCCAAGTAATGAGAACTTTAAAATTTATTTGATAAATGTATAACTTGCTTGGATATCATTAAATTATAGTGGGTATTCCTAGTACTGCTAGAAACTATATCTTTATAGTGGTTTTCATATAGTTAAATTTAATTATCTTGGCTAAACCAATGATATTACCTACTATATTTATTAGTGTTAGTACTTATCATTTCAGTATGTAATTACACGTGCCATATATATATATATATATATATGGCTGCAATCAAGTCAAGCTTTTACCAAGCAGCTCGAGCTCGAGCTTGAGTCGATCAAGCCAAGCTTTTATCAAGCACAAGCCCAAAAAATTAGCTTGAACAGTTTCGATAGCTCGACTCCGAGGCTCTTATAAGCTTTTCGAGCTTTTTATATAATAAATTCATATAAGTATTAAGGGGTAATTTGAGGATTACTTAATTATAAGGACCATATTTCAACTATAATGAATAATGTATTACTAAATGACCCTTTAACCTAAACTAATCTTTAATGATTTATATTCTAGTGCTTTGTATTCTTTATACTTAGTTTTGACTTTTGAGTACATTAGTCAAAACTAGTCAAAAGCCAATTCGTACCTTTGCTAATGTACGTTTTGTTAAATACTTTGTACGTTTGAACATTAATTAGTACTTTGGCTTTTGTTTCATTCGAAATGTTGGACTTTGATAAGAATGTTATTTTCAGTTTTTATTAATGTTTAATGAATCTACTTTGGTTTTCACTTATGGTTTTTGTTTGTTTTACGTTATGCATATGTTTATTGATGAGTTTGGGCGTTTGGCTATTAAATACATTAATTTTGTACACATTCAAGCCTTTCAAGCCAAGCTCAAGCCCTGTCAAGCTTGAGCTCGGCTTGACTCGATTGCACCCATATATATATATATATAAGTATATTTATATATTTTATATTATATATCGAGATATTATATATTACGTATATATATATACACGTATTTATATATCGTATATACATATACGGTTTTATATATATATATATATATATATATATATATATATATATATATATATATATATAGGCTCCGGTTCCATTGAGAATGTTTTTATTTTGAGAAGATTGAGAAATCTTCGTTTGAGCAAATTGATTCATATTTTTTGATTTGATTCACAAGTAAACATCATTTAATAGTGAATCAAATCTATAAATCACAAATTTGATTCACAAATCAATGCTAAAATCGAGTTATGGTAATGATTCCTTAAATTTGTATAGAAGATTCAGTATTGTACTTATATCGCAAAATCAAGAGATTTTTAACATTGATTCGAATTTTTTTTACACATTTTGGATTATAATCACATTAAAATGAGTTTTACGCTTGAAAAACTTGAATCAAAGTTAAAAATCTATCATTTTTGAAAACCTTCTCAATCTTCTCAAAATAAAAACCTTCTCAATCGATCCGGATTCTATATATATATATATATATATATATATATATATACATATATATACATATATATACACATATATATATATATATATATATATATATATATATATATATATATATATATATATATATATATATATATATATATGTATATATATATATATGTATATATATATATATGTATATATATATATATATATATATATATATATTTCTTATAGATTTATACTATTTATACATATATACATAGTTATAGGATATATATATGTTACACACATATATATATATGTATGTTTATATATCCTATACACTATATATATTATACATATACATTTATATAACTATACACAACATATATATATATATATATATATATATATATATAGGTATTTATATTTTTATATTATATATATATATATATATATATATTTATACTTATATATATTGTGTATATTTAATATATATATATATAGTTATAGATATATATTATTTTATATATATCACATATATATATATAATACATACAACACACACACATTATATATATACTATACATACTTTCACTACACACACAAACACACACCACACAAATATATATTTATATATATATCTATATATATAGTCTGATGCAAAATTGATGCATATTGTACATATATACAATTTGTTAGCTCATTTTGATACTTTATTATAGTAGTGAAACGAACGTGATGTAACTATAGTTTTTTTGTTATATGACAACTTTGATTCCTATCATTATTGTTTAAGCAAGACCAGTTGTGTCTATTGCTTCATGTCAACGTTGTTCTTTTTTCGTGCGTAGCTGCACGTGTATACATTCGTAATGTATTTATTTGACTTATTCCTTTTAATGTCAGAATATCAATGTATCTTATCGGTTATTTATAACCAAAGGATTCTCTTTATTAAGTCGAGAATTTTAAAACAAGCAATATTTACAGGCTCGTGATTACATGTAGTGCACTCTTACTCATGGAGCACTTTTTATTTAAATTCACTTCTACATAAGAAGCGTTTCTTCGTACTTTATTACACCAGTGTAGGGAATGCGTTAGATACGTACACATTGCTACTAAATTGACTTTATAGATGGAATTTTCTTAGGTTGCTGATGTGCCATGTCCACGGTATGGGGTGTCCTTTTATGTCGGCTAACACGTATGTCTCCTTTTGTTTTGCGTCTACTATTTGGTATGGTCCTTCCCAGTTTAGGTCTAACTTTCTTTGTCCTTTTTGCCTGCTTGCCTCATTCTTTCTTAAGACAAAATCGCCTATCTGGAGCTAGTTGTGTCTAACTTTCTTGTTGTAATAGCTTTCGACTTGTCTTTTGTGCCTCGTGTTCCATAATGAGGCCATTTCTTGTCGTTCTTCGAGCAAATCAAGGTTAAGGCGGAGTTCTGTATCATTCGTTGGTGGTTGGAAAGTGCTGATCCGGTAGGTTGGTAAAACTATTTCTAGGGGTAAAACAGCTTCTGAGCCATAAACGAGACTGAAAGGCGTGCATCCGTTTCCTACACGAGCTGTGGTTCGGTAGGCCTATAGAACATTTGGCAATTCCTCGACCCACTATCCTTTAGCTTTTTCGAGTCTTGTCTTTAAGCCTTGTAGGATCGTCTGGTTTGTTACCTCAGTTTATCCGTTTGCTTGTGGGTGGGCGACTGATGTAAATTTTTGCTTGATTTCCAGTTCCTCACACCATTCTCGGAAAAGATTGTTTGCAAATCGATTTTCGTTGTCGCTAATGATCAATCCTAGAATACTAAAACGACAAACAATGTTACGCCATACAAATTGTAGTACCTTGTGACCCGTGATGGTGGCTACGGGTTCTGCTTCAGCCCACTTGGTGAAATAGTCGATAGCTACTTTCAAGAACTTGACCCATCCCGGGGCCTCTGGGAATGGGCCTACTATGTCAACCCCCCACTGGTAAAAGGGCCAAGGGCTTGAGATGCTTATCATTTTGCATTGCGGTTGGCGTATTGTCGGTACGTGTTGTTGACATTTATGGCATGCTTCTACCACTCGTGTTGCATCCTGATACATTGTAGGCCAATAATAACCGAGCCTTACTGCATTATGGGGCGATGCTTCTCGGTCTGGTGTGTGCACCGCATGATCCTAAGTGTGCCTAGCGAAGAACTTAGTCTGCCTGCACGGGTCCTACACATCATAACCACGGTGTTAAGTACCCTTTCCTATAAAGTATGTTTTGCTTGACCGAATATTGTAGCGCCTTGATCCTTATCTTTTATGCTTCTATCTAGTCTTCTGGGAGGGCTTTGTTTGTTAGATAATTTATGATAGGGTCCATCCAGGTAACACCTTCTTCGTCGATTGTGTTTATAGCTTTGACCTCAATACTCCGGTAAAGGACCACTTCGACCAAAACACTCTTTGTTAGATGCGCGAATGAAGATGATGCTAGTTTACTTAACGCATCAGCGCGTTTGTTTTTTGACCTAGGGATTTGCGTTATCGTGAAATTGTTAAAATGTCCCTGTAGCTCCTGGACTTTCGATAGATATCTTCTATTATATCTTCCCTGGCTTCGTATAAACCTTTCACTTGGTTTGCTATTAATAAAAAGTCTATGTATACTTACAAACACTGAGCTTCCATCTGAATGGCGAGCTCTAGTCCTGCCACTAAGGCTTCATATTCAGCTTCGTTATTAGATGCTCTGAAGTTGAATCGGAGAGCATAGGTTATCTCCTGGCCATTTGGATCAGTCAGGATTAACCCGACGCTCGATCCTTCAATACTGGAGGCACCTTCAGTGAACAGGGTCTATGTGGAAGTAATCTTTCCAAGCATGTTGATGACGTTTTCGGCCTACAAGTCATTAATCGTAGGAGATTCTGCCAAGAAGTCTACAAGAATTTGTCCTTTTATAGCCGATCGAGGTTTGTATAGTATCTCATGCTCTCCCAGCTTTATGGCCCATTTCGTAATGCATCCTGAATTCTCAGGTTTCAGAAGGACCTGCCTGATTGGTTGGTCCATTAGTACACATATTGTGTGGGCCTGAAAATAACGTCGTAGCCGATGGGCTGCGTATACGAGGGCGAGGGCTAACTTCTCAAGGTTAGGGTAGTTGATCTCTGATCCTTGGAATGCTCGACTGACAAAGTAAATTGTTTTTTGCACATTTCCTCTCTATTAAAAGGACTGTGCTAATGGCTTCTGTTGCGACCGCTAACTAAAGGATTAATGTTTCTCCAGGCTTTGATACCGTTAGTGCTAGTAAGGACTGAAGATGGCTTTTTAGCTCCTGGAAGGCCGCTTCCGCTTCAGCGTTCCAGCGGAAATCTTTCTTGTTTAGGCATCCCTTCAGCGTTTTGAAGAAAGGCAAATATCTCTCTATAGATTTTGCTAGAAAACGCCTAAGTGTCGCGAGCTTACCGTTGAGTGCTTGAACTTCCTGTAATGTTCTTGGAGAGGCCATGTTGATTATAGCTTGAACTTTTTCTGGATTAGCTTGGATTCCTTCATTAGTGATCATATAGCCTAGGAATTGTCCAGACTCTACCCCGAATGTGCATTTCTTCGGGTTGAGCTTCATGTTAGCTTTCCTGAGTGTGTCGAATGTTTTAGTGATGTTTGTGATTAGGCTGCCTTCATTATTGCTCTTTATCACCATATCATCTACGTAGATTTCAATGTTTCTACCCAATTAACTTGCGAACATGTTGTCCATTAATCGTTGATAGGTGGCTTCAGCATTTTTCAGTTCGAACGACATCTTTTCATAGCAGAAAGTCCCTTGCTCAGTGTGGAAGGACGTCTTTTCTTCGTCTTCTCTGGCCATGTGTATTTGATGGTAGCCTTTTTATGCATCTAGGAAACATTTTAGCTTGAATCCCTCCAATGACTCTACCTTTTGGTCCATTTCGGGCAACGGGTAACTGTCTTTTGGGCAAGCCTTATTTAGACTTGTGAAGTCAATGTACATGCGCCACATTCCATATGTTTTCTTCACCATCACTGGATAGGATACCCATTTAGGCAAGAATACTGCTTTAAGGATTCTTGCCTCGAATAGTTTTAACACCTCTGTCGTAATTGCTTCACTTCGTTCTTTTGCTATGGCCTATTTTTTCTGCCATATCGAGAAAGTTCGCGGGTGAATGTTAAGCTTGTGCTCTGCTAGCTCTCGCGGAATTCCAGTCATATCTGCAGGCGTTCACGCGAATACATCTTTGTTGGAGCGTAGAAGCTCACAAAGCATTTCCTTAAGTATTTTCGGAAGATTAGCCGCGATCGTTATTGTTTGGTCCGAGTGCGCATCATTGATAACCACGTGTTTCACGTCTTTTGTACCATTGGCTCTTTCAAGTTGACATCTTTTTCGAGATATGTGATTACAAACATTCGGTTAGAATTTTTCACCTTTTATGATGGCGATGCCTGCCTGAGTTTAGAACTTCACTAAGGCATGTAAAGTAGAAGCGACTGCACCGAGCTGCATCATTCCTAGATGGCCTAGGATGATGTTGTATGTCGACGGCGCCCTCACGATCATAAAGTCTACCATCATCGTCTTGCTAATGTGACCACGGTAGTCTTATAGGGTTATTGGCAAGGTGATCAGCCCCAACGACCATGATACTTGTCCGACAAATCCCACTAGTGGGGTCGTAGGTGGTCGGATTGTCTTCTTTTCTTCTGCTAGGAGATGTTCAAAACAGTGTTCATACATGATTTCAGTAGAGCTCCCTCCATCAACATAGATCATGTGGATCTGCGTTGTTCCTATATCTGCCGTTATAATCAACGGGTCGTCACCAGTGCAATGTTCTGGGATCGGGTCGTCTTCGGAGAACGTAATTCTAGGAAATGATACCCTAGACTTTTTTGGGTTTGTGCATATGATTCGGACCATGTGTATCTCGTTTTTTGGCTTTGCATCAGCGCTCGCCTTTTTATTCCATTCTATTTGGACGTTGCGTACGTTTTTCAACCCGGACGCCTAGGTGTTCTGGATTTTGTTGTGAGTCTTGGCTCCTTTTGCCAGGTGAGCCAAACGTCCACCTCGGACGCATGTTTCGATCTCTTTTCTGAGGTCTATGCAATCGTTGGTTTCATGACCGTGGTCCTTATGAAATTTGTAGTATCTGGTCCGATCCCTTTTGCTAGCGGGGGTATTCTTGGCGGGGGTCATAACATGGATTTTGTAACACCCCCAAATTCTGGTAGCAGCGGAATGATAACAATGGGGTGCTACTTCATAGTCCATACGCACAAGTCACAAAAAACGACCTCAAAAGAGACGTTTAAATAAATTTCATATTCGTTATATTAAAATCAGAGTTACAAAGGATCCCATTTATAATGCAATAGAAACATTTTTTTTAAACGTTTGTCGAATGGTATACAAGTTATTAAGCCTTCAAAAATATATCCGCGCGACTCGAATGCTCCCAATGCTCAGCTAGCAAAATAATAACCTGAGAAAATACACGCAAAAACGTCAACAATAATGTTGGTGAATTCATAGGTTTAAGTAAAAAAGCAGTATTGAAATAATTTAAGAAATATTTCAGAAGAAAAGTAGCGTTACAACATTTAAAAGTGTTATTTCCGAAATCCATCTGAAATCCGAGCAAGTAATTCAGTAAATCAAGAAGTATTTAAAATGTGCCACAAGACTTAGGTATGTGGACTAAGTACGTTTTTCGAAGTCCAAACAATAATAGCAGATATGTACGTATTCCATAGTCCTAATAGGTAAGGTAGACAAGAGAACCTATTCATCATGTCATACACTTTGTATTTAATATTGCACTAAGTCATGACCCCGATAGCATTAAAACTAGATTTTTTCCCCAATCGGAATTCTAGGACTGCTTACAACCCCGAACCTCTCAATGTTAAATGCACCTTGATCAAACTAGTGACCTAAGGAAAGGTGGGGATTGTCAGTCCCGATAGATCTATCCACAACACTCGCGCTTACTACAATAGCAATTAACGGTTCATGATAAATAGGGACTTCACGGCAATAAGGTAACTTAGCAATAATATTCAGGCAGTAATCTGGATAGCATACACTTTGTAAACACTTTGAAAACACTTAGAAAAACACTTGTGTCCAATAGTAAAACAAGCAATGTAATTCAAAAATTCACGGCTTCAAATATAGGTATTCAACGATCTCAAATCATGTAGTAACAAATCAAGCTTTAGTAAAAATAGTTAGGTAACGCTTACGTATAGAAATCAATAAGTTTATGTAGTAAAACGAGCATGTATTCTCCACCCCGAAAACAGTTTATGAAACAATTAAAAGAGAAAAGGTGGGGTTATGAACTCACAAAGTATTGAAAGGTAATTGTACTGTAGTAAAATATACAAGTTTGTAAACGAGCATGTATTCCCCTCGCGGGTTTATAAAACATTGAAAAGATTGAAATGCGAGACTATGAACTCACCTTAGAAGTGAAGTGAAGAATAAGTCGAGTGAATGAATGAAAACGCGTCACGGAAATATCCGAAAGCAACCTAAGTAGATATCGGTCGTATAAGTACTAAGTACTATGAATAACTAATGCCGTATATAATTCTATATAGCTACATCACCATCTAATCGTGTTTGTGAATTAATGATGAAATCGATTTGATAAATAAATGCATGTATTTAAGCTGTATAATCGCATAACTTATGTTCAATGGCCTTGTAAAATAATATTTTATAAAGGTTATAACGCAATATAAAGATTATTTAAGTATTTCCAAAATGTTTCACAAAATTTTTTATTAATGACGAACCAACACTATTCATCTCAGGAAATAGTGCACAAGTTAGAAAATAGTGCGTAACTTTCTCGTTTTAAGCCTGTTTCTTACGTTTCTTATGTCCACACTTTCGTATTAAAATAAGTTATCAAAATTTGACATTTTTTTATATTTTTAGTCCTCTGATGAACAGTGATTTTCATTGTTCATACAAGTTATAAACTTATTTTTATAACTTTAGAAATCGTAAAACCCGTAAATGGCGTATCTCATTCGTTATAGCTCCGTTTTTAGCGATTCTTTCGAGTACGTTCTCGTAATTAAAAGTTCTATTTATTTATGATGTTTTCCAAAAATAAATACCTCTGATGAACAATAACTTTTTTTATAAAAGTATTAATTATCGTAAACTCGTAATTAGCGTATCTTCTTCGTTATAAATCGGTTTTTCGAGTTCTTTACATGCTTAGAATCGTTATGAGACGTACTATTTTTATAATCTATAAAATCCATGCCTTAAAAATCAAACTTAAACAGCCCCCTTTTTGAATATTTTGTAAAAATAGGTTTTAAAACTTGATTCTGTAACTTTTTATTTAATCACTTGTTATAAGTCCTCCATAAGTCTTATATATCACATGTCATACATATTTTAGTGTCATCATATATCCAAGAGTCAATGGTAATTTATTAAGTAACTTTTACTTACTTGTTTATACATACTCTTTTATACACTTAAACCACCATGGTACAATACTTATACTTCCTTTATAATATGATAATAACAACCACATAACATATGAATAAGTGTACAAAATCATAATCACAAGTAAAAATATGTTTTACATGTTTAAAACATCCTAATGGTGATTTTGCTACATAGAACATATAGATGCAAAAAAATGATAAATGTAAAGTTATAAAGAGTTTTAGATAACCTTAGGATGATGTAATATGATAACCAACAAAATCCAAACCCTAGTTTAGATGATAAACCAAAGCTTGCACCACTTAGAAAACCTTAACTTTTCAAAGAAACCCTAGCTTTCTTTTCCTTGCTTTAATCCTTGTAAAGGCTTAACCAAGCCTTTAAACCTCCATGGTATGCCTTAGATATGATGTAGGATCACTTGTGAATGTGTTAAATAAAATTTTATAGATTGTGTAAGGGTTTTGAGGGTGAGCCGTGGGTAGGGAAGCACCAAAGAGAGAAAAAGGGTTGTTTTCACCTTATGAAATGGAATGTGTATGTGCATTATCTCTAGTTGCTAGCTTATATACTCCAAGGACTTGGTTGAGATCAAGACTAGATACATAATAGACATGATGAGGGAAATAAGGAAGAAAAATAAGCAAACACTATTCACAACATCATGTTTTAATTAGCTATATGTTGTACAAGACTTTTAGAAGATTTTTGCAAGATTTTTAAGATATTATCTCATATGTTTGCATCCATATCCGGCCCTATATTGATATAGGTGATGATATTTTGAAAGTTTTGGGTATTGGGTATAAAAGTGGGTATTTGTTGAAGCGTAGAAATGTTTTGGTGTTTCCGGGTATACCTAAATGTATTTAATTGCGAAACGTAAACGTTTTACGTAACCAATAAAAATAAAATATAAAAAGTTGATTATTACTTTTGTAAAAATAATATATTGCTTGCTTGACGAAAACTTTAATTCGTTTGGTGTCCGTTTACGCTAAACGATAATTTTTAACTTACGCGATTTAACTTAACTATTAAAATTAAAAGTAAACGCGTATTAGAAAAAAATAATTAGTAAAATATATGACGTCGTAAATGACCTGAAAATACGGAATGTTACAGTCTCCTCCGGTTAGAAGAGCCTTGTCCTCAAGGCTCAAGTCGCGGCACTTGAAGAAGGTACGGGTTTAGAGAAGAGATGCGGAAATATAAGTGGAAAATTGAATTCGATAAAATTTAAGGTGACTACTCTCAGCATGGCATGGTTCTTCCTGAATGCATAGGTAATCAGTCTATGCACCAAATATACATAGGTGATTAGGCTATGTATATTTGAGGGCCAACGATGAAATGCTCATTTTCGTCAAAATAGTGTGGTGTACGAAATGGTATCAAATAGTTTTATAACGTAATGAAATAGTCAATAAAGTGAACGTGAAGTAGCTCATAGGGTGACAACAAAATGGTTTATAGGTTGACATCGAGATTGTTTGTAAAGCGATAGGTCATAACAAGTATAAAGAATATCCGAACAAACGCAGAAGTAGTCAAAGAAAATGAACGTAAAGAATTATTCAATCAACAAAATGAACGTAAAAAGTCGTGTTCTAAAGGTAGGTGCTCCAAGGTGACACGTATGAGGTGACAAGTTAATTGTCGTACTCCCATCAACTGGAAGACTTCAAAACGATGGATTACGAAACAACATATGCGATTCAAAATCATAAGAAGAGTGTTCCAACTCGGAGTCGAATGGTAAAGTAACTAGTGGAATTTACAAATTATGCCGAATTTCGATATCATCAAAAGGGAATAAAGTAAAGTCACGTAAATGATCGAAGTTAATCGTAAGAGATCAAGAAGAAATTTTCCCATATGCATAGGTATCCTTATATAATACCAGTATTGACGCTCAAGGGAGTAAATGAAAAATCAGAAAGTACACGAAAATTAGAATGATCAATATTTATATAAATAGTAAGACGTCATAAGATAGACATAAGAGAACGAAATCATAGTCTAGTATTAAATACTCCTTATCTATGTAATAGTTGTGGGGATGCAAAAGAGAGCATATAAGTTACCTGGA
>BQNB010085808.1:0-23492 GCA_026074375.1 Tanacetum coccineum
GTTTTTGTCCGATTTCTTAAGTTTCCATCCGTTTTTTACGTTTTCGCCAGATTTCTTACGTTTTCGTTTGTTTTTTTTCGTTTTCGCCCGATTTTTTACGTTTTCGTCTGATTTCTTATGTTTTCATCCGTATTTTAACGTTTTTGTCTGATTTCTTACGTTTTCATCCGTATTTTTACGTTTTCGTCCGACTTCTTATGTTTTCGTTCGTTTTTTACGTTTTCGTCCGATTTCTTACGTTTTCGTCCGATTCTTTATGTTAAAAAACAGACGAAAACGTGAAAAACAGACGAAAACATAAGTAATCAGACGAAAACGTAAAAAACGGACGAAATCGTAAGAAATCTGTCGAAAACGTAAGAAATTTAACGAAAACGTAATGTTAATTGAGATTTATATATGTTCGGTAATGTTAATTTCGAGTATACTACAAATTAAATTTATGCTTATGATTGTAGTTAGTTTTTATTAATTTCATTTGTATTTTATTTTTTATTGTTTTTATAATCGTATACAAAGAGCTAATATGAAAAAAATATTAAATATGAAAGAAAAATGAGTGAAAATAGATCCATCTAAACATCTTTTTATTTTTTTAAAAGAAAAAATACAACTCTTATCTAAACAGGTTTTCAAAATTTTCAACTCTTCACTAGAGAAGAAAAACCATCTCCTTTTCTAGGAAATTAGAAACAGAAAATATGAAATTTTTCTAAAACTAAACATTACCTAAGCTTCAATATTTTGGTATTTTTCAAAATCATAAGCCTTTTATTATTTTTTGAGTATTTATTTTATTTTAATTGTGTTTGATTTGTTACATACCTTGTTTAATTAGTAATATTTTGTGTTTGACCAAAAATGTTATGATTCAATTGAATATGTTACGTTATGATTATGATTGCTTATTCATTTGTTGGTTATTCCATTTCATTTGGTTGCATTTTGATACTTGAAATCTGATATGCTAATATGTTTATAATATGCAGACTCTTATGAAAATGTTGAAATTTCAAACACATCAAAAAACAAAGGGAAAAGTATTGTGACTGAAGGTACTTTCACTACATTGAATAAGATTGATCCAATGCTAGATGATATCAAGATTCAAGGAAGGTGCATCTCACTGTGGCACAGTCATCCTACGGGAAAGCCTAAGGATGCATACAGCTTGGATTTTGTTTTTCAAGATCAGAAGGTATACATATTAATAGTATTTCATTCATTAATTCATAATACAATGAATTTTTTTAGGCATTAACACATTTTTAATAAAATTGTAGGGTAACAGGATTCAATGTACAATCAAATCCAATGATATGCATAAGATTGAACCACTACTTCAAGAGGGTGATTGCTACCAAATTTCAGAATTTAGCGTTGGCGAGAACAATGGAAAACTGCCTTTGCTTAATCACATATTTAAAATCACATTCTTCAGGTCAACACTTGTCACACGGATAGATCCAATGTTTTTGGTTTCAAGATTGAACCATTTAATGATACTCTCCAAGAAGTATCATGAAACTGACTCTGTTGGTAAGTTTATTTCTTTACTTTTAAATTTACATATACTTGCTTTAAACACATTCTAACAAACATTCATAACATTTAGATATCATTGGTACTGGTGTGGCATTTGGTGATGTTGTTGTTGTGCCAAATTTGTTGTTAAAAAAAGAACGTCGAAGTGTAGTGATTAAAAATACTGAGCAAGATACTTAAATCTTTATATTTTCATTGTTTATATCATGGTTGTTTAAGATCCCGATCCTGATCTTAGGATCTTACGATTTTACGATACTGCAAAGCAAAAACGATCTAGATCCTACGTAGGATCTTTGCATGCTTAGGATCTTATTGGATCCCGATCTTGACCATAAGATCTTAAGATCTACTCCGATCTGATCTTGCTTTTCTTGAACCACGAACTAAAAAACTACGAATTTATGGGTTGTGTTACCTAGATATTAAAAAACAAGTTAATCTTCTAAAACATTTTAAAATTATAATTTACGACAACATTCCTATGAAACATTCATATAATCTTGTGTTTATGATATATAATAATTTGTAGATTTGTATAATATTCCAAAGGCTATTAAGAAAATGACATTATAGTAGGATCTTACGATCCCGATCCGACCTTACGATCTCGATCTTGCAAAGACAAAAACGATCCTGGTTAAGATCCCGATCTTGAAAACCTTGGTTTATATTACTATCATATTTTTTTGCCTATGTCATCTTTAACTAGGTGTAACTTTAGCATTGGTTAATTGCATTAAAAACTATTTATTGATGATGTCATATATGTTATCTATAAAAAAATTAATTTATACAATTTGAATTCATTCACAAGTATTCTTGAGTTTTTCCATGTCTGAATGCCACTAAAAATGAGACTACACAAAAAGCCTTTCTCTGTTTGGTTGGTGTTTTAGAAGTAATATTTTAAATCAATTCTCTTTATTTCATCTCCATCTTTCTTCAGATTTACTTAGGTTCTCGACTTTCATTTTTTATCGTGTAACTTGATTTTGATTGCATATGTTACTAATCGATCAATCCCACACCAAGGAAGCGAATCTAAGTCTAAAAGAGGTTCCCATGGAGTTTTTTTTTTTAATTATATCCAGTTCTCGGTGAAGAACATTGTGGTTTGATTTTGTCAAAATCGATCCAAAAAGAGGATTTTGGTGGGGGCTGAAATTTGTGATTATGTGAATGGGAGAAGAGAGATGTTGGAGCTGTTTTTAAATGTGAATCTTTAATGTTAGGGTAAATTACATAAAAATATCAAACTTAAGAATATTGCACTTTGCATAAAAAGGCATTCAACTTATATTTTTGACCAATTTGAGTATTTTCATTAAATATTTAATGATCATTCGTTAAGTTTTACATTTCAAGTCCACCGGCCATTATCACCACCACCAATCATCTCACCAAAACCATCATATACCAAGCACGCTCACCACAACCTATCTTCACCGTCATAAATGATCCTCTGAGATCAATAGATCTTCACAATTTATAAATTCATCTACGGGTTCAAGCTACATGCAAATGTTAAGGTCTAACAAGTGCATAATTGAATTCAAACTTGATAAGATCTTTACATAAAATAACAATGATTTACTTGCAATCTGATTAGGTGAAAGCTGACGAGAAAACCAAATGTACGGATTAAGAAACATTTTTATATAATTAAGCAAATAAAATGGGAACATTTTTATTTGGCCAACAAATAGATTCTTGCTAAAGATAGTGAATTTTCGAAATTGGCAACGTATATGTTGATTTCCTTATGATCATACTTCCTAATTCATTCACTGCCTGCATATATTTTGCTAAATATTGAGTGACTAACTGCTTCATATCAATATATTATTAATCACATAATAAAGCAAAAAGTATTTTGCAATTTATAAAATCAGGAAGTAGTTGGTGAGACATTGTATCTGTGACACTTATTATAAGTATAATCTCACGATAAAAAAAAAGGAATAGAGATTTATAAATTTAAGATCTTTGACTCAAGAATGAAGAATATATATATCAGTGAAATCGTAAGAAGAATTACTTACAAAACACTAAACAGGTTCTTAAAAAAATATGTCAAGGATGATTTACGGCGATGGTGGGTGAGGTTGGTGGCGGAGGTGATGCTTGGTAGTGATGGTGATGGGGAGGCTTGGTGGTGGCGAAGATGATTGGCTGGTGGTGGTTGGTGGTAAGGGTGGTAGTGGCTGGTGGACTTGAAATGTAAAATTTAACAGATGATCGCTAAATATTTAACGAAAATATTCAAATTGGCCAAAAAATATAAGTTTGATACATTTTTATGCAAGAAAAAAGTGTGATGCCTTGATTGAAAATGATCCTTAAGTTAAATACTCTTTTGTGTCATTTGCCCGTAATGTTATAAAGTATCACTTGATTGTTGCTTATTACTACTATTTTATTTTTCTTGAACTTAAGTTGTTTGATGAAATGCCTCTATGAAATTTTGATTTTTTTATAAATGTTAGAAGCTTCATGTCATTTTAATCCTTATGTTTATTTATTGTCTAAACTGCTTAGCATTTTTGGGATTAGGATTATCTTTGAGGTAAGATTAAAAAATAAAGGGTACCTCTAATTTTTGTATTGACTTGAGTTATGCAACAATTTTGATTAGAGTAAATTGCAAATATGGTCTTTGTGGTTTGGCTAAATTGCATGTTTTGTCCGTGTGGTTCGGAAATTGCAGGGCAAATGTAAACGACCCAAAATCCCGCTCACGGAGGGTAGGCGAACGTCATAATCATGGTGTCATATCAAAGGCATAATAAAGGCATTAATGTCATAAATGATAATATAGAACAAAATTGGAAGCCGGATCAAACATCGGCTCCCGTTATGAGATCAACATGAATAGTAAATAAACGTCTAAAGGACTAAAGCCATGTGTCCAAGATTTTAGTTTTTATAGCACATCAATAGTGTCTGCGATTAAAAAGAAATGAATGCTAAATGTCACTTCCTTATAGCACAAACCACTCTCAGCCAATTCCCTCTTGTACCTGCCGTATAAGAAAGAGAAAGAAATCGGCTGCGCATAAACGCTCAGTGATCGGATATAATAACACTGTAAGTAATGCAGTATATGATCCTGTGAAAAATAAGTATAAAAGCAGCGGAAAAGATCATGTAGTTGGGGTCATGAGGTAACCTGGAGATACATCATGAAGGAATAGGAATATAAACTGTAATACATGGTAACAACCGTGAAGTCAAGATGTTATGAGATATCATGGATAGTATAAACATAAATAATAAGGAATGCCACGAGCTCATATAATCATTATATTTGTCATAATTAACTAATGTCGTGTATTAATTGCATATAATAGAGGGGCATGCCTCAAACATGTTAATAGAGGGGTTGACTCTTATAATAATATGGGTGGAGGATCAGCTCCATATGTGATGGGTGTAGAGCAAACACCAACCAATAACCATGAACGTTGTAAAACATGTACAACTAGGATGCACATACGCCCCTGAATAATAATGGCAAACATAAATTAATCTGGTAACATGAAAAAGGGGACGCCGCGTGAAATCACTCTCAACGCGAAAAGTCGTGTCACAGGATGCCCATGTGTCACGGTCTGGTACCTCCATGACATAGGTGGCAAGTCATGTAAACATGGTATGCGTATATATATATATATCTCGGGCAATAGAATAAGTCATTGATGAAATCAAACATGTAAAGGATCATGGCAAAAGACATAAAAATGGGGAAGCATAGCAGTTCTGGGGATGAATCATGAAAAGAAAGAATGTCCTTACTGAAAGGACGGAATATCCGTACCTTATGTCCAGCAGTAACGGAAAGAGATGGATAAGAAGATGGAAGCTACTCCTGCTTAATGCGATCTACATGTTAAAGGACATATATAAGTTACTTGTTCATGATTAAGGTTACTTTCCATTTTTTGTAACTTTCTATTTTTAGTAACTTTCTATTTTTAGTAACTTTCTATAATTAGCATGATTCCTTGATTAGTACGTTCCATGATTAACATATTCCATGATTAGTATGTTTCATGATTAGTATTCTTGTTATATTGGGTACTTTCCAAAAATAGCAGCTTCTAATTATAGTAAGTTTCCAAAAATAGACTTTCCTTAATTAACTTTCCATAAATGATAACTTTCCTGATTTAATAAGTTTCCATAATTAAACTTTCCAAAAATAGACTTTCTAAAAATAGACTTTCCAAAAATAGCAGGTTTCTATATATAGTAAGTTTCCATAAATAGCATGTTTCTATAAATAGCAGGTTTCTATAAATAGTAAGGTTTACATAAATAATATCAAAATGACATTTTCTACCCCCCAACTTATTTTTCTCAGATCATAACAAATATAATAACATGCTTAAATCAGACCCCAAAGTTTCAGAAATTACAAAACACCCCCTTATACTTTTAAAACTCAAATCGGGTAACAAATAAGTGCACAAAACCCTAATTAAAATTTTCCCCAATAATTACACAATTTTTCATACATTAATTAGCATGTATTGGACCTGGTAAAAATATAAAAACCCTAACCCTAATTTGTTTCTTTCCTTTTTCCTTATTTTCGAAAATTGGCAAACAATGATAAATCTCCAATAATTATTCGAATTACTTCTAAATTTTTCCAACAATTTTTCTGAGTTATATGTGATATGAACAACTTTATAAAAATTATAAATCAATTTTACAAATAGTTTTTATGCCGATTTCAATACTAGCTAGAAATTAGGGTTTCGAATATGATTTGATTTATAAAATAAAAATAAAATGAATGAACATTTTTATTATCCATAGATCGAATTTATATGATGAAAAGTGAGTTTTAAAAATACCTTGGATGATCCTTAGGAATTTTATGAATTTTTGAACCCGGTAGAGCTTTTCGAACCCAAATCAATAACCAAAATCGAACCAAGCACACCCCAAGCTTTCCACTATTTTTCCCACACTCCTTAACCTTCAAATAGTCTTAGAAAAATCGTGCAAGCCCTGGAGAATTCTTTTATGCTACCACTTAATTTATTTAGGGTTTCGGAAATTGGTTTTAAGAATTTTACAAATGAAAAATGTATATAAAAGATATACTAAAGAATAGTGCCGAGATTTTGGGTTTTTCAAAGGGATAAAATCAGATTTTAATTTTGCCTAAATTATTTTATAATTATCCTATTTTATTTTATATTTAATTTGTATAATATAAATAATTAACTTTTAATAATTTCGGCAAAATACATATATATAAGTAATAATTATTTTTCTTGCATAATATAAGATATTTTAATCTTACATAAATTTTCATAATTATTTTCATAATTGCTAAATATTGTATTTTCATAATTTCTATAATTAAACTGAAATTTATTTAAGCTTTTATAGATTTTCTTGCATTAGGGGTATTTTGGTAATTTTATACTTATTGAAATTTTTAGGTTTTACAATGTTAGTCAATTCAGCATCGGTATCCTCCTTTTGAACCGTCTCATCATCAGCTTGAATTAGTTTATTCAGCCATATATCCACATCATCGTATAGCTGACTGGTAGTATAATCCATCTTTTCATCTTCATCACCTTCAGCTTTATCAGTAATCTTTGTGTTAGCCTCACTTTTAGTGAAGCTGGCGTCTTACACGTGAATTGGATTAGTTTTGGACACTGCGTGTCACGCAGGGATCTTTTATGTTAACTAGGAATAGTTAGCTTTTTCTTTTAGTATAAATACCCCTCATGGCTCTCCATGAGGGGGTGGATGTTCATTTTGTTCTTTTTCATTAATCTAATCTTTCATCCTTTGGTGTTCATCCCCTCTCTTTACTTTCTCTCACTAAAACTAATAATGTTTCATCTAATGTATTTTGATCAACCAAGACATCCCGAAAAGGTGTTTTTGATCCTTTGACACTTTGTTTCATCTTCATCATCAGAATCGTTGGACGGGGTTTTAACAAACTCATGGTTCACTTCTTCTTTATCATCTTCTATATCTTCTTCATTGTATTCTTGATCAAACTCAGAACCCGATTCATTCTCATCAGTTTCATGCTTGGAATCTGAATCATTTTCATTGTTTGAATGGGTTTTGTCATCATCACTGTCATTCTCTTGATCACTGTCTTCACCACTTGAGTCTTGTTCATTGTTGCTATCATCTTCATCATTTCCGCAAACTCCACTTGACATATATAGTCTCCAATTTCCTGCCCATTCTAAAGCACTATGACAGCGTAACATATCTCTAATGTTTGAATCGTTCGCTCCGATTGTCCGTCCGGTCTCAGGATGAAAAGTGTGTACTAGACTTGAGCCTGGTTCCCCAAGGCTTTCTGTAAACCTTTACAGAAAACGAGATGTGAAACATGGATTCTCTATCTGCACGATCGCTGATGGAGTACGTGTAATGAAACAATTTCTTGTTGGAATTTCGCTAATTTACTAACGGGGTAATCCTAACGGAACTAGAAGAAATGTGCCAGAGACTTTAGGCAGCGATCTACAAAAACCAGATAGCATCGTGTTTCCTCTGAGTTCGTGGATAACCGGTAACAAAATCCATGGATTTTCGTCCCACTTCCAAACAGGAATCTCTAACGGTTGCAATAGCCCACTTGCAGTTGGTGTTCATCTTAACTGCTGACTATGTTAAAACACTTTGACACAAACGTAGCACATCGCGCTTTCATACCACTCCCCAAAAGTGTTGCTTGAGATGTGGTCATCTTCGTCGAACCTGGATGAATCGAAAATGGAGAACTATGAGCCTCGTCATCAAGGTTCTCGAAGTGTTAGGATCCTCCTGGTCCGCTAATAATTTAGTACCCTGCCATAAATGCCATCGTCATCAACACGAAACTTCTGTCAGCCTGATCAATATCTGAACGTATATTGGCAGATTTACCCGTCATCCTTCTGAGCTGCTTAATCTGAGAATACGGTTAGGCTCAACCCTCAGACTAGCCCAGAAAACCATTCTGTCCTACGAACCATATAACTCGATATCAAACGCTCAGGTCACGAATATATCTCTTCTTCCACCTTGATTGCCATCTATCATTCCCGACTTCCCTACTCAAAGGGCATCGCACTACATTCGCTTTACCCGGATGGTTTACTTGAAGGTTGGTGTCATAATCCTTCAATAACTCCAACCAACGCTCTGTTTCATATTTATTCTCGTTGCGTGAAAGAAATATTTACGACTCTTTCTGATCGGTAAAAATGATCACATGATTCGCCATAAGTAGTGTCTCCAATTTGAGAGCGAAGACAACTGTGTGCTAATTTCCAGACATGAGTAGGATAGTTCACTCATAGGGCCTTTAGTTGTGGGAGGCCTAGGCAAACATCACTTTCCCATGCTGCAATGGGTACACACCAAGACCTTTCTTAAAAGCATCACTATAAAAATTGGAATCCACCTGAATCAGATGGGGAGAGTAAGAATCGGCGCGGAAACCACACTGCTTAGCTCTTCAAAGTCTCTTTTCTCGCTCTTTCGTTCCATACAAAACTTCTCGCCCTTTCGCATACGCTTAGTTAAGGGTAAAGGCTAATCGTGAGAACCCTCTACGATCTGCTCGGTAATAAACCTGTTAATCAGGAAAACTCGTATTTCTTAGTCATCAGACGTCGGTCTTGGCACTTGGTGATAGCCTCAACCTCGCGGATCCAAAGTAAATTCCTTTGCTGAAAATAATGTGACCAGGAGAAATGCCACCTTACTCAACCAAAATTCGCACTTGGAAAACTTTTGGTATATAATTTCTCCTGTCGTAAAAGCTGTAGAACAGTGAGGTAGATGCTCCTCGTGTTCTTTCTTTTAGACTTAGAGAAGACACGTATATCATCAAATGAACACGATGACGAACTTGTCCAAGAATTCATGGAAAAACTCGGTTCATCAAGTCCATAAATACAGCTGGAGCATTCGTGAGACCAAAAGGCATAACCAAGAATTCATAATGACCATAAGTCACGTGCGAAAAAGCAGTTTTTCTTTTGTCTGGAAATGTCCTGCTCTTTCACTCGCAACTGATGGTAACCAGATCGTAAATAAATATTGGAAAAATGTTTAGCGCCCTGAAGCTGATCAAATAAATCATCGATACGTGGAAGGGGATAACGATTACGAATGGTGATCTTGTTCAATTCACGGTAGTCGTACCTAATCTCATGCTACCGTTCTTTCTTCTTGAAAAACGACCGGTGCACCCCATGTCGATTACACTGGGCGAATAAAACCACCGCTCTCCACAACTTCTGTAACTGATCCTCTCAACTCTTTTTACTTCACTCGGTGCCATGCGATAAGGAGCTTTGGAGATTGGCTCAGCTCCGGGAATAAGCTCAATGTTAAACTCAACCTCGCGAATAGGAGGTATTCCTGGAAGTTCTTCCGGAAATACGTCCTGAAATTCAGAAATAATCGGCTGATCATAAATAGAAGAAACGTCAGAAGTCGTGCCATGAATGGTAGCCAGAAAACCTTCACAGCCATGCGATAGTAAGGTACGTGCTTTTAAAACGGAAATGATCTTCATAGGTTTTTCCCTGTAAATGAACCATGATACATAAATTAGGAGCATGAATATCGCCGGACTATTAACACAACGGGGAAGGACAGTCTAATCGTAGCAACACGGTGTGCTGCTAACCAGTCTATACCCAGAATTATGTCAAATTCACACATATCCAAGGGAAGTGCATTAACTGAACGAATCTTGTCATCAAACTGTAGAGGAAGATCTCTATATACCATGGGTATTACGTGGCGGAGTCTTTCATGCGGCGTGGTTATAACATAATACATGATCAAGTATATATAGTGTCCATAGTAAAACATGAGGCAAACTTGGTAGATATCACAGAATGTGTCGCACCCGTATCAAATAAAACAAACACTGCACGTCCGAATATAAATAATGCACCAGTGATGGTACCTGAAGTATTGGCGGCCTGATCCTGAGTAAGTGCAAAGACACGGCCTGATGCGGTTTTGGACTTCTTGTCAGCATGACCAGACGAACTAGCACAATGTTCTTCTTGCAGTCCCGCTGAAGATGACCAGCCTGGCCACATTTGAAGCAAATTACCAGCAGCCACGACGTCGCTCTCCTGGGTTGTCTACGTCCACATGTGTTGCAAACAGGGTGAGTATAACCCTCAAAGGGTACCCTGGACTGCTGGGAACCTGATTCAATGATAGATCGTGAGACATGAACTTTGAGACATATAGAGAATAAACTTGTTATTTCAAATGATTCACCCGAGTTGGTAGATTGGTGGGATTGCTGACCTCTGTTCCTTTAGTCGCGTCCAGCACCAGAATTCCTGTTACCATGATGCGATGTTAGATTCATATTATATAACAGATAAAGACGATAACGATTAAGATTTGACCTGTTGTTGTCACGAGAGTAGTTGTTGTTATTGTTGTTATGGTAGTTACCACCACCGCCCTGCTGTCAGGACCTTGACGTTATTTTTCTGATCATGACCCCGGGTAAATTATTATGCTGTGTGGTGACTGCTATCGGTACTCCACTCTTATGCCTGGAGAATAGTTGAAGTCATATTATAAGGATATGGAGATAAAACATGAATAAGGTCGCAAAACTTGATTTACAGAGAAAAGTTTACTCTTGTCTGGAACGTTCGGACCTATTTAGTATCCCTGTCACCGGAAGGATTTCTAAGTTGCGTGCAGCATTCCGCAACCTGCGCAACATTCCGTTATAATGTATACACATGGACATGCGTCGAGGATTGACTTATGAAGACTCCCAACTGAAAGTTCTTTGCCTGCTCTTCTGCTCTTCAGTACCAGCAGCCTGTCCAAGAAAACCAGCTAGGCGGAGGAAGCTGCATGTACTCAGTACTATTTTCACTCGCCCTTTGGCGGATGGAATGGTACTCTCTCTTCAAGCGCTCTTCTTCAGCTCGAGGGGCTCTTTGAAAGCTGCCCAAGTCAAAGTAAGGAACCACGCATCTCCTCCTTTGGTCTGCTTATAGGCTTCCACCAGCCAACACGTCACCTCGAACTTATACACAGCCAATTGGTCTTAAAGCATCATTACAATCCAATCAAGTCGAAGGATCCTTCTCATATGGGAGAATCCAATTCTCAGCATCAACAGGGGCTACTGCTCTTCTCGAACGGAACGGAGGTTTCTGTTATTGAAGTGCTCACAGCAAGTCTAGAATAGTGACTGGTGGAGGATTTTATACCTCGAACTACTAGCACCAGTGCGGTACTCTTCGCGAACCTGATCGCGAATCTGTGGGAGCATGGCATCCACGGCTGTTCTGCCTGAACGGCCGCAGCGAGTTCAGCATCGGTATGAGTGTTCACCATCTGACATTTGCAAAAAGGGTTTAATGATTAAACGGTTAAAAGGTCAAAACGCGACAGAAGATAAACGTCGATTCTGAAGGAACCTAATGTCTACCCAATCCTCACAGGTCAAGTTTTAGAGCCTACAGGTCAAAAGCTGAGCTCGGATACCATAATGTAACAACCCCACACGGAAAGGATGGGCCAGAAAAATTCATAATCATGGTGTATATAAAGCATAATATAAAGGCCATTAAGTCATAAATGATAAAACATTAGGGACAAGGTGGAAAGCCGGAATCAAACATCGGCTCCCAATTATGAGATCAACATGAATAACGTAAAAGAAGTCTAAAGGACGAAACATGTGTCCAAGATAGTATAGCACATCAAAATGTCTGCGATAAAAAGAAAGGAAGCTAAATGGGTCAACTTCCTAAGACACACTGCTCTCAAGACCCTATCTCCCTCTAGATACCTGTCGTATAAGAAAGAGAAAGAAAATACGGTGAGCATAACGCTCAGTGAAGGATATAATAACGATTGTAATTAATTAAGTATGAATCTGGATGTAAAACAAAGTAGAGGGAAAGATCAAAGTGTATGGATGGAAACTTGGGGAATGCGTCATGATAGATAGAAATAACATGTAAAGCATTGGTAATACGAAGTAAAGATGTCATGAAAATATCATGGATAGTATAAACATAAATTAATTGGAATGCCCACGAGCTCTTATAATCAGACATGTCATAATAATAATGTCGTGAATATATGCATTATAATAGAGGGGCTGCCTCAACAAGTAATAGAGGGTGTGACCTCTTCTAATAATATGGGGGAGGGATCAGCTTCCAAATGTGATGGATGTAGAGACCCACCAACAAATCACCATGGAACGTGTAAACTGTAAAACTAGGATTGCACCCATACGCCCCTGAATAATTAAATGGCCAACCATGAATTTTAACATAGAACATGAAAGGGACACCGCGTGAAATCACTCTCAATGCGAAAGAGTCGTGACACAGGTGTCTCATGTGTCACGGTCATGGTACCTCCATGACTAGGTGGTAAGTCATGTAAATCATGGTCATGCATATATATATATATATATATATAGCTGGGCAATAGAAATAGTCATGAAATCAACGTAGAGTGTGTAAAAGGGATCATGGCAAAAAGATATAAAAGATGGGGGAAGCATAGCAGTTTCTGGTAAGTGAATCATGAAAAGAAAGAATGTCATTACCTGAAAGGACGGAATATCCGTACCTTATGGTCCACAGTAACGGAAGAGATCGGATACGGAAGATGTAAGCTACTCTGCTTAACGCGATTACATTTTAAAGGACTATATAGTTACTTGTTCATGATAGGGTTACTTTCCATTGTTTAGTAACTTTTTATTTTTAGTACTTTCTATTTTTAGTAACTTTTCTGTTTTTAGTAACTTTTCTTTTTTAGTAACTTTCTATTTTTAGTAACTTTCTATTTTTCAGTAACTTTTCTATATTAGCATGTATTCCTTGATTAGTACGTTCATGTATTAACATATTCCTTGGATTAGTATGTTTCGATTGCATTAGTATTTTTTGTTATATTGGTATTTCCAAAAATAGCAGTTTCTAATTATAGTAGTTTCCAAAAATAGACTTTCCTTAATTAACTTCCATTAAATGTTAACTTTCCTGATTTAAATAAGTTTCATAATTAAACTTTCAAATAGACTTTGCTAAATTAGACTTTCCAAAAATAGAGTTTCTATATATAGCAGGTTTCTATACATAGTAACGGTTTACATAAATAATATCAAAATGACATTTTCTACCCTCCCAACTTATTTTTTCTCAGATTTAACCATATAATAACATGTTTAAATTCAGACCCCAAAGTTTCAAAAATTACAAACACACCCCTTATACTTTTTTTACAACTCAAATCGGGTAACAAAATAAGATGTACAATACCCTAAATTAAAGTTTTCCCCCAAATAATAAACAATTTTTATACATTCATTAGCATGTATTGGACCTGGGAAAAATATAAAAAACCCTAACCCTAATTCCTTTCTTTCCTTTTTCCTTATTTTCGAAAATCGGCAAACAATGATAAATCTCCAATAATTATTCGAATTACTTATAAATTTTTCCAACAATTTTTCTGAGTTATATGTGATATGAAAAACCTTATAAAAATATAAAATCAATTTTACAAATAGTTTTTATGCCGATTTCAATACTAGCTAGAAATTAGGGTTTCGAATATGATTTGATTTATAAAATCAAAATAAAATGAATGAACATTTTTCTTATGCATAGATCGAATTTATATGATGAAAAGTGAGTTGTAAAAATACCTTGGATGATCCTTAGGGATTTTATGAATTTATGAACCCGGTAGAGCTTTTCGAACCCAAATCAATAACCAAAATCGAACCAAGCACACCCCAAGCTTCCCACTATTTTTCCCACACTCCTTAACCTTCAATTAATCTTAGAAAAATCGCACAAGTCTTGGAAAATTCCTGTGTGCCGCCACTTAATTTATTTAGGGTTCGGAAATTGGTTTTAAGAAATTTACAAATGAAAAATGTATATAAAAGATATACTAAAGAATAATGCCGAGATTTTGGGTTTTTCAAAGGGATAAAATCAGATTTTAATTTTGCCTAAATTATTTTATAATTATCCTATTTTATTTTATATTTAATTTGTATAATATAAATAATTAACTTTTAATATTATTCGGCCAATATTACATATATTATAAAGTAATATTATTTTTCTTGCATAATAAGTTATTTTAATCTTACATAAATTTTCATAATTATTTTTCATCATTGCTAAATTATTGTGATTTTCATAATTTCTATAATTAAACTGAAATTTATTTAAGCTTTTATAGATTTTCTTGCATTAGGGGTATTTTGGTAATTTTATACTTATTGAAATTTTTAGGTTTTACAATGTTAGTCAATTCAGCATCGGTATCCTCCTTTTGAACCGTCTCATCATCAGCTTGAATTAGTTTATTCAGCCATATATCCACATCATCGTATAGCTGACTAGTAGTATAATCCATCTTTTCATCTTCATCACCTTCAGCTTTATCAGTAATCTTTGTGTTAGCCTCACTTTTAGTGAAGATGGCGTCTTACACGTGAATTGGATTAGTTTTGGACACGGGTGTTCACGAGGGTTCTTTTATGTTAAACTAGAATAGTTAGCTTTTTCTTTTACTATAAATACCCCTCATGGCTCTCCATGAGGGGGTGGATGTTCATTTTGTTCTTTTTCATTAATCTAATCTTTCATCCTTTGGTGTTCATCCCCTCTCTTTACTTTCTCTCACTAAAACTAATAATGTTTCATCTAATGTATTTTGATCAACCAAGACATCCCGAAAAGGTGTTTTTGATCCTTTGACACTTTGTTTCATCTTCATCATCAGAATCGTTGGACGGGGTTTTAACAAACTCATGGTTCACTTCTTCTTTATCATCTTCTATATCTTCTTCATTGTATTCTTGATCAAACTCAGAACCCGATTCATTCTCATCAGTTTCATGCTTGGAATCTGAATCATTTTCATTGTTTGAATGGGTTTTGTCATCTCATGTCTTCTCGTGATCACGTCTTCACCACTTGAGTCATGATCATCATTGCTATCATCTTTATCATTTCCCTAAGATTCAGCTTCACTTTTAGATGATTCTTCTTCAGTCACATCGGGAAACCCTTGTTTAACACCAGTTCTTTCATTTGTGATAGAAGGGTTGATTTTGGCAGCACTTGGAGCAGTTTTGGTAACAGTACCAGAACCACTTGAGTGAGTCTTATGAAAGTCCCTCAAACTCTTCTGTCTAGCTTCTTCATACTGAGTTCTTTCAGTTAAGCCATTAGAGAGCAGTCAATTCCTTTGAGCTTCTCAAGGCTTTTCCTTCTTCTTAGACAATGGCATCTCAGGAGTTTCTCTAATAACAACACCTCTTGCTGGAGCCTTAGTAGACTTCTTTGCAGGTCTCTTTACTCTCTTTGACTTCCCCATAGGTTCTTCAGGTGAAACTAGGATAGTAGTGAGTTGAGGAGAAGCTGGCTTCTTGAACTTTCGCGCCTTCTTAGGAGGTGTAGCTCCTGTAGCAAAACCAAGGTAAGTCTTGTAAGCTTTGGTTTCCTTCATCTCAGGACTGGTCAATGATTCAGGAAGTATAGCACCATAGATTTGAGTTGCTTCTTTTGCAGAGACAAATCTTAGAGTGTTTATCAGATAGTCATCTCTGGAGGTGTGCATCCCGATCTTGTTTCTCTAGGAGACTGCCTTGTCTTGAGTAAGGAAGTAGTGAATGATAACTTTGGTGAATCTAGGGTAGTACATCTTCTCTTGCTTTTTATAGGCTCTGTTGTCAATCTGGTAAATAAAATCTTCCCAAAGTAGTTCAACATAGTCTACATTCTTCTGATGGTACATACCTCAAAGGATTTGTGCTCTGGAGAGACGAAGCTTGTCAAGACCAGTTGTCTTTCCAGATAAACTTCTGTTAATGAGAGCAGCAAAAGTTCTCCAAGGTTGATGCATCTGATCAACAACAACATCATCGAGTGAATTGATTTCACCAGTGTGACCAAGTTCTCTTAAGAAAGACATAATTTCTTCATCAGTAGGAAGTGTATCAAAGTCTTGACCCTGTACTCTAGGGTAAATCTTAAAGATATCTCTAAAGATTTCCAAATTGAGTTTGAATCTCTTCCTTTTGTCCATTTTGAATCTGTATAAAGTGTCATGCTTGTAAACTGAATCTCATAATTAATGCATGTAAACTTCTGGAACATCTGTAGTGATGAGAAATGCAAGGTAGCATGGAGTGAGAGCAAGAGCATCCAGAACGACTTGAAATGTAGGTTCTCTTTGTATCTTTCCAGGATTGAGTCTTCCATTGCATTTCCTAATCTCAAGTCTTTTCTCCTTGGGAACAAGTTCAAGATCAAGTTTGGCTTGTTGAGCAGTAATGGAAGGCATGATTCTGCTAAGATTGTAACTTGGAACAAGTTCCAGATCAAGTTTGGTTTGTTGAGCAGTAATGGAAGACATGATTCTTCTAAGATTTGTCACATACAGTTCATATACAAGCAAATTTATATATATCACTAAAAGACAATCTAGATCATGACAAAATTGATGCAAGACTGATTTACACTAGGAATTATGCACACAGTTACAAGGCAAACTATTGATACACATGAGATTAGGAGAAACACATAATCATTCAACACACTAACTATAGGCGATCTATAAAAACCAAGGCAATCACTAAATATTTCTCAAGAAAAACTAGACCTAAATTAATCATTAAGTGATAAGTTAAGGTTTAATTGTACTTAGATTAGGTTATGAGATTTGATTACCAAGATTACGAGATTAGTTCTTCTAGAAAAAATCATGTATAATTCGCCCTATATAAGTGTATAATTTGCCTGTGTTGACCTAAGCGTATAGTTCGCCTATACAACTATGTATAATTCGCATGTATTGAGCCACATGTATAGTTCCCCTATGTATCTGTGTATACTTCGCTTGCATTAGCACTAGTGTATAGTTTGCCTATGTATACATGTATAATTCGCATGTGTTAACATTAGTGTATAGTTCGCCTGTGTATACACGTATAGTTCGCCTGTGTAACAACTAGTGTATAGTTCGCTTGTGTAAAGACGCATAGTTCGCCTATATAACACTTACACCAACATTTTACACTTTTTCAAGCATCACTATCCATCTTAACTTGATCACATAGCATCTAGGAAACATTTTAACACATTTAACTCATGAATTAACCACACAAATCATGCCTTTTGACTTATTTGACTCGTATAAACACAAAAATCTAAGACATTCAAGATTTTAACATACCAAGACGTTTAAGGACACTCAAATCCACACAAGCAATTATTTAAGCAATTCTAAACCTAAACCCATGAACTTTTACAAGTTCTTGACCATTTTCCATTGGAACGGCATCAAGAATCAACCAAAACGTATGAGTACGTTTTCCTTATTAAAAACTGTTATAGGTACATCATCTAGAACCCTATAGGCCCAAAACCCCTCAATCAATTTAACATTTCATCCACTTTTTAGGGTGACGAAAGTTAGGTTGAATTTTAGGGTTTATCGAGCATAATTCCAAGATTAGGTCTGATATATGGAAGTTTTAACATTAAAACAAGTATACCTTAAGGTTTAAACGAAGGTTGGATTAGTTTTGAAAGTCTTGAAAAATCAACAATGGAGGTTTAAGAGTGAGTGTGTTCGTGTGTGTATAAGAGACCGGGGAAGGGGGTGTTTTTGTTTCAAAACTTTTGGGTTTTGGCAAAAATGCCCCCTAAGGTTTACTAGAGCTTTCACTTTCCTAATAAACTTTACCTAAGGCATAAAATAGTTTCTCAAATTGTAAAGCTAATCCTTAAGGTTTATTTATCAAGAATGAATCTCACATATTGCAATAATACCCTTAAAGAATTAAACACATAACAAATAAAACTCGATTGAGTTAAAATTAAGAGTAAACTACACCGTTGGTCCTTGTGGTTTGCGTTGACCAGCGTCCCTAGTCCCTTGACCAAAAAAGTTGCACCATCCGTCCTTAAGTGGTAAACGTTTTCCGCCGTTAGTCCCTTAAGGGACTAACGGCGAAAAACGTTTGCGGTCGGATGGTGACCCTTAAGGGACTAACGGCGGAAAACGTTTACCACTTAAGGACGGATGGTGCAACTTTTTTGGTCAAGGGACTAGGGACGCTGGTCAACGCAAACCACAAGGACCAACGGTGTAGTTTACTCTAAAATTAATTAACTCCCCTTTAAATATTTATCCGACATGTTTAAAATCTTTTCCGATTATCACATGATTAATTATGAAGAAGATATTTGACATTTTCTCCCCCTTAAACAATGACCCGTTTTCTATTTAAAGAGTTGTAGTCGTTGTTTGAGTAGTCAAATGTCTTTGAAAATGATTTTTCTAATGAATTTCTGATTTGAAAAATTTTAATTCTGAAAATCAACACCCAAGAAATAAGATTTCTCTTATTTTAATCACATAAGCGCACTGACACGTACACTTATGGAATATAGGAAGCACGGGTTGTGATGCAAAGTAATCACAAGCTTTTGCATGGTTATAAAGTAGACCATGCCCGAGAATAAATTCCCGTTGAGAGGTCAAGTTTTCTTTTTGAAATACTTGCCTTTAAGATGATGACCGGGTTGTTATCTGAAATAATAGCAAGCCATTTTTGGCATGTTTTAAAAGCTTTTGAACTTCTGCTCGAACTTCATTTACAGCCTCGTATTATTATTAAATGACATTTCTAAGGCCGTAAATGTTATCGATTTTCAGAAGACATGCCAGATATACATATTTTTATATTTTTCTGATTTTTTAATTTTTTCTTTTCTTTTTGAAAACTTTATTTAAAAGAAAAATATTTTTGTGTTTTTATGTTTTCTTATGTACATATGATACAAGATATGAGTTACCACCATCACACGTCCGTTTCCTCTGCCAGACGTTTCAACGTTTCCGGAGACATGCTTCTCATACCAAGCTTTTTGATCAAGAAATTAAATCTATCTCGTGGCAAAGGCTTGGTGAAGATGCCAGCCAATTGGTATTCAGTCCGGACAAAGTATAGCTCTACGATTCCATTCTCCACTTACTCCTTTATAAAATGGTAGCGAACATCGATGTGCTTGGCTCGTGATTGTTGAACATTGTTGCAGCATAGAGCAATCGCACTCTTGTTGTCATAGTACAGAGGAATCTTATTAAATTGAAAGCCATAATTTATTAGCTATGAACGCATCCATAGGATTTGAGCACAACACCCAGATAAAGCAATATATTCCGCCTATGTACTCGACATCGCAGTGCTCTTTTGCTTCTTTGAAGACCAGCTAACAAGTTTATCGCCTAAGAATTGAGCACTTCCTGATGTACTGCGTCTAGTGTCCTGACACCCCGCGTGATCTGCATCTGCATATGCTGTCAGAGACATACCAGTATCCTTCGAGTACCAGAGACCCATGTTAATGGTTCCCTTTAGGTATCAAAAGATCTGTTTCACCGCATTTAAGTGCTTTTTGGTAGGCTTTGCCTGATACCGGGCACATAAGCAGACTGCATAAATAAGGTTTGGTCTACTGGATGTTAGATACATGAGGGATCCAATCATGCCACGGTAAAGTGTAGCATCAACTGGTTTCCCTTGTAGATCTTCATCCAGTTTACTCCTTTCTACCATAGGTGTGTCTATAGAATCACTAGTTAGCATACCATATTTTTTAATAATTTCAAAAGCATATTTGGATTGGTTTATAAAGATGCCTCTAGGACTTTGAGAAATTTGTAATCCTAAAAAGAATGACATATGCCCCATCATTGACATCTTGAACTTAGTGGTCATATGATTAGCAAACTCATTACACATGGCAGTATTAGTGGATGCAAAGATTATATCGTCAACATAAATTTGTACCAGTAATAAGTCGTTCCCAGCTTGCCGTGCGAAGAATGTTGGATCAACTGAACCTTTGGAGAAATGTTGTGAGATTAGGAAACTTGACAGCATGTCGTACCATGCATGTGGTGCTTGTTTGAGACCGTATAGCCCCTTTTTTAGCTTGTACACATGCGATGGGTTATCCTGATCAACAAATCCTTCTGGTTGAGAAATGTAGACCTCTTCTTTGAGCTCGCCATTTAAGAAAGCCGTTTTGACGTCAATTTGGTAGATCATCATATTCTTATGAGCGACATTTGCTACGAAGATACGGATGGCCTCTATTCTAGCAACCGGTGCAAATGATTCCTCGAAATCGATTCCCTCTTCTTGCCCGAATCCTTGAGCAACTAGTCTAGCCTTATTTTTTTAGTACCCTGCCAAATTCATCCGTCTTGACCTTATAAATCCATTTTAATTTGATCAATAACACTTTATCTAGACACGGAACCATTCCCCAAACTTCTAGTCTTTAAAATTTATGAATTTATTCTTGCATTGCATCGATCCATGATGGTTTGGTCATTGCTTGTTTGAAGTTCTTTGGTTCTATCGAAGTTAGGAAGGCATCAAAGTAACACCACATGGCATCAGTTTCGAGTTGTTTTCTCGTAGATACAGAGCGAGAAGGATCACTGATTACGTTTTCTATAGGATTATCCTTATTCTATCTACCAAGGTGTTCAAATGGAGTATGGGTTTGTCTCATATTCGATGATGATCCTTGAGAAGTTAAGTCTTCATGAAGATATTCATGAAGTGGATCATCAAGAAAAGTTGGTGTTTTTGGTGATTCTTTAAAACCTTGAGAAATGTTTGGAGAATGTTCTTGTTCTTGTGTTGATGGAATACTTGTTGATAGAGCATCTTGGTTAATGGAAGTTGACACAGGAGAATCGGATAAAACCACAGCTCTCGGAGTAGCAGCTTCTTGAACTGGAGAAATAGCAATAGATGGAGGATTGAAATATTCATCAAACATAGGTTGAAATAAGCGATCCTAATCATCTCTTTTTGGTGGAATACAAGGTTGTTGAGAAACAAGGTTTGGAACGAGTCCTGAACGAGATGTAGCAGGAGTCATAGAATAAAGCTCGGGTCCTGAACTGAATTGTTTAGAAGCCATTGTTGTCAGCTCATCAAATGCCACATGCATTGTTTATAATTTTCCAGGTTCTTTTGTTGTAGATTCTGAACGCTTTCTTTGCCGGCGCGTAACCAACAAAGATACCAATGTCAGCTTTTGCATCTAATTTACCTAGGTCGTCATTGTCATTGGTAGGATAACAGAGTGCACCAAAGACATGAAAGAATGATAAATCTGGTTTCTTATCTTGCATAAGCTCATATGGAGTTTTGTTGTATCAAAGGCGGATTAAAGAACTGTTTTGGGTGTAACAGGCTGTATTGAATGCTTTGGCCCATAAAAATAATGGAGCTTTAGAAAATATTAACATTATACGAGCAACTTCTACAAGAGTTCAATTTCGCCTTTCGACAACGCCGTTCTGCTGAGGAGTGCGGGCAACAGATGTTTGATGTGAGATGCTAACATTTTCATAAAATTCACGAAGTGTCTGATTGACAAATTCGGATCCATTATCTGTTCGAACATTACGGACAGTGGCATTCAAACGAACTTGAATATTTTTGATGCATTTAATGATGGCGTCAGGAGCTTCATCTTTTGACCTCAAAAATCTGACCCATGTAAATCTTGAGTAATCATCAACAATTACTAAGATATACCTTTTCCTGTTAATACTCTCCACACGCATTGGGCCACACAAATCCATATGCAAAAGATATAGTTTCTTTTAGTTAGTGTCTTCAGCCTTGGGTTGATGGGAGGATTTCTTGCTTTTTCCTAATGCACATGTTGAACAATGATCTTTCTGAAATTGAAGTCTTGGAATGCCTCGTGCAAGACCGTCTTTAGCTAGCTTGTTAAGAGTACTAAAGTTGAGATGTGATAACCGACGGTGCCATAACCAGCTCTTAGTCTTTGACGCTCTGGATAGAAGACAGATCGAAGATGCTTTAAGCATGTCATCAAGAGAAAATTATGTATAAATTTGTATCTCGGGATCCGAAAACTAGATCAACACCTTCTAAATTACGAATAGAGCAAGTGTTTTTCCGAAATGCGACTTCAAGATCCGCGTCGCAAAATTGACCATAGAAAACAAGTTATGTCCAAGCCCCTCGACATAGTATACTCTTGAGATAGTAATGTTTCCCAGCTGATAGTCACCATACCCCATAATCCTTGCAATATGGTCGTTCCCAATTCTAACTATACCCAGAAATTTACTAACAAAGTTCATGAGCTGAGAGTGGTTCCCTGTCATATGTTTCGAACATTCGGAGTCCAGATACCAGAGAACAATCTGGACAACCTGTCATGAAAAGAGAAGAAGAAGATGGAATATCTGTAGCATTGGATCCCTAAGTATGATTGGGTTTCGAGTGGTTAGCATTCTTAGACTCTACATTCTTAGCCTTTTTACTTAAACCTATATTTTTAACATTTTTGGGTTTCCTGCTGTAGACTTTAAGCTCTGGTTTTTGTGTTTCAACTAAGTGGGAAGTGGTTTTCTTAGGAGGCACTACATTAGCTGAAGTGATCCTAGTTAAAGGGCACGAGTTACCAACTATAGTGAAAGTTCTGTCGGTTGGTTTCCACTTAAGTCCCACTTCAGTGAATACATGACCCGTAGGTTTCCAAATATTTTGTTTTTATGTTTCTTAGCAGATTTAGTGTACGGTTATTCCTATTTTGCACAAGATCAAGAAGACATTTATCATGAACACCATCAAACATAGATTTATTACAAGTAGCACAGAGAATTTTAGAATTCGCATTTGAGAGTGAATGCTTAACATCAACATCACAAATAGGTTTAACAACACGATTTGTATTATTAACTTTTCTAAGTTGGGCTTTGGTATTCGCTATTTTATACATACCTTTTACCATGAAAAACGAACTCAAAAGACCAATAACATAATAAAAATTGCAAAT
>BQNB010085809.1:0-28362 GCA_026074375.1 Tanacetum coccineum
ACTAAATCATTCATTTCTGCCATTACAAACACTTATAATAACATGATAACGCATAAATTCATGCTATCATTTACATCGTCACAAAGTGTGAATGAAATAAAATAGCCAACAAAACCACAACTCAATCACTAATAGATGAACACGCATCACGGATTGATATCAAATATTCATATAAGATCACATAAGCACACAACCATAACAAATATAAATACTTTAATCAACTTTAACGGTTTGACTAACCTACTCAAGTCACGATTGTCACAATGCTAACATAAGCTTGGCAAGGATACACATCTCCACCGCTAAAGCTAAGGAGTAACAAGTTTATAAAGGTAAATATAGGTTTGTATGATAAGGCTTAGGGTTGATTACTCTAACTAATCTTTATCGATACCAATACTCTAGGAGGGCGACAAAGACCACACATACACACCTGTAACGACAGGATAGACACATGTGACTGCTCACTCCCACCTCGAATAAGCTAAAGAGTAGTAATAGTAGAGTAATATAGGGTATGGATCTTTTAACTTTCACCAATAGTAATAAACCAATAAGGGGGCTGAGACATGCATACATGGCCGTAACGACGGAATAGACATGCACGCTCGATCACATCCTCATTCGCGTAAAATCCATGGTTAATGATTAGGAAAGAGAATTAAATTGTTGTTAAATTAAAAGTACAAAACAAATAGATTAAGTCTAAAATACAATTTGCTAGACACTTTTTCCTGACTGTTACCATGATAAAGACACAACTATTTACAACGTCTTGATCATAGATAAAAAACAACAACCTAAGTTGGCGTTCCCGTAATGGTCAACTTCCCAACCATCCTATACTTTACATACTTTACAAGGTAAGTGGCGATATCTTCTACTTTATACAACACTCTACATCGTCAATTTGTATAAATGAATAATCGATCCTTCGTGTAATTCCTTCGGTAGTTGCAAAACGATTATCTTCAAACTTTTATTCTCTTTTTTGTTGCAATTTTTCTAATTTTTTTGATTTTTTTTTTGCTAACACTATACTACTAAACTCGGTGTAATTTCACCATCTTCACGATCATAATATTTCTGGATAATTCCTTCGATAATTCTTCACTTCGGGCGTACCATTAATTACGATAGTAGTAAAAATACATGAGTTTTGACTATAATATACATTCCATTTGCAATGTGCAGATTTCTTCCAACCGTACCAAAATAGACACAAGACTCGGGAAATACAAACTTTACACTTTAAGCAACTAGCAACTGTAAATGAACTTAATCTAATAGGGTAGGCCAAGGTGTAAAGGTGTAACGAAACAATAATTGGTGTAGTTCCTAAAGGATTGGCTCTACGGGTTGTTTTAGGGGTATATTACTCTTAAAGTGAGAGTAAACAAAGGGTTTATATGAGGGTTAACTAACCAGTGTAGTTAGTTAATAAGCAACATGTAAAGGCGATTTGGGTGTAATCCTAAAATTTACCAATTTAAACAAGTTACTCCATCTAAATCCATAGTACTTATCACTGCTGTCTCGAATAGATATACCGAGCCAAGTTCTAAAGTCTACTACATCACCGATACACTCATATTTTTGTGGAATTTGGGTAAACATATAGAAACGGATAAAGTTAAATCCTCATAATATCTAACAAGGGTTATTGTGTGCGGGTTATGTAACATGTAATTTCACAAAAGTATGGTTGAATTTTTTTAAATTTGAGCATAATTTAAACATTTTAGTGTGAAAAATAGGACAAGTAAACATTCTAATTCCATCCCCCCACTTGAATTATACAACGTCCTTGTTGTATATATAAAACATTAAATACAGGAATTAAAAAGAATTAGAATGAGAAACTCCCCTTATATTTGCTCGGTAGATTCTCCATGTTGAGTTTATTAGCAAGATTGTGTGTTGAGCAGTCGTTTTGAAGTTTCAAGACTCCAACACTTCAAGATCTCCAAATTTATGAATTCTCCACCAATATTCGTTGATATTTCTTTCACGAGGTTTTGTATAAAACATAGGAAAAACATGTGCATTCCTATCTTGGTACCTATGGTTAATATAAACTAAACTAAACAAAACTATACAGGAGATCGATACGTCGTATCCATAAACTGGAATACGTCGTATTGAGAAACCTGTAAAAAGTATCTAAATGCGGGTCAGTCTGTTGAATACGCCGTATCATGTGCGTGAATACGCCGTATTGATGTCAAGGATGACAGACTCGATAAAATTAGATAACAATCCGGGTTGTCTCCCAGGAAGCACTTTTGTTTACAATGAAGTCTTTAAGTTAGACTTTTCTTTAGCTTCTCACTCGGTGCGTGTAACCATCCATCCTTTGTCCATCATCCAAAAGATTTCCTGGTAAGCTCGGCACGCCTCTTCACTTGTAATTATAAGATCGTCGTATTCGTTTTCTTTTACAGCAACATATTCTTCTTCATTATTGAACGAATATTTGATCATCTTGTATCTTTTTATTTGGCAAACCGGAACCTCACGAGTTTTGATACCGCATAACTCATGTCCTTCTTCATGAGTTTTGTTTCTATATTCCCCTTCATCATAATCGTGGTAGTAAATCTCATGGATCTTCCATCTTTTCCAACAATCATTGCTTGATTAATCATCACTGATCAAACCTTCAATGATAGCTTTATTCCTTAAAGCTTCATCTTTTAGTTCACTATCTTCCAGAGCCTTATACCATTCAAGGTCATGGTAATGGAGCGAGTTTCCAATATGGTAATCTCCAGGAAAATTTCCTCCATTACAATAACCATCCTCTCTCCAACTACATGTTGGCCATTCCGAACACCCAGTTTATAGTTGAAAGGCTTGCAAGTATGTTTGACTGGTTTTGGTTCCTTCCATATTCCATTATCAAGCCATGGCTTATCATACACCCATGGTACATTCTCGTTCCATTCGTAGATCCATTCGTTTTTGTAATCTTCATAGGTTTTAAAGTCCATAATATCCTTTGTAAGTAGGTCCGGATCTACTTTGAGAAGGTAATTAAATTCATTGAATGCCAAACAGAGAGGTGTCTCATAGTCAAAAACGTTAGTTTCTATCTTAAAGATTTTGGCAGTTTCTTCCACCTTGTCACTCCAGTACTCTTTATGATCAGAAGATTCATCATCATTGAGCTCAATTTCATCACCACCCATTTTCCAGTAATCCCACAAAGCTCCTTTGGTGAATATATCCATTGTTTTATAGTTTAGGAACTTTGTAGCCAACCAGCCTTCGAATCTTGGATTAGTTTGGTCCCATTTTATTATGGGAGTGTTATTTCCCTTGATGCGAGAAGGCGAGTAGTATTTTCTAAAAAAAGTTGCAGTTAAGTTGACCCAACAAGTGATTGATTCTTTGGTTCTATCAAACCATCTTCGTGCACCTCCAGCCAATGAGATTGGGAAAACAACAACTCTTAGTTTATCATGATCTACAATGGGTAATTTGATTGGGTCAATAATCTTTAGGTAGTATTCAATATGCTTAATTGCATCCTTCCCGTTTGTTCCACTAAAAGTATTGTTGTGTAGATCATCCAAGAATTTTCCTTTCAGCTCATAAGAATTTTTCCCGTTAATTGTAATACTTGTAATCTCAGAATAGTAATCTGCTTTGTCATTAGGCGCAAATGTTTCCATACTTGACTTCTTTCCTTTGTCTGTCATAACTTTCTTCAATCGACTAGCTCTGATAAGTATGCCCTGTAACAAGGATAAAAATATCAGCAGGATTTGATCTGAAGAAAGATAGAAAACTTTTAAGCACATAAATCAAATACAAAAACTCAGATTTTGATTTTGTTCCAGATGATAGATGCGCCGTATTCAATAGAAGTGAATACGCCGTATTAATCGATTGAATGAATACGTTGTATTGGACAGAAAGTTGGATACGCCGTATCTAATGGAAGTGGATACGCCGTATCGAGTTATCTACCAGAACAGTGTATTAGCAAACCAATTAAATTAAACACACAAATATACAAGCAAACAATTAAACTAACTAATATACAAAATATACAGAATATACAAGAATACACACTAATCTAATTTACACTACTCCTAAGGGCTAGATCTAATCTAATGTTAAAAACCAAAACATAAAATAAAAATCAAGATTAATTTTCACTCCCCGGAAACAGCACCAAAAACTTGATGTGTCATTGTATGATGTTTTTTTATGATAGTTCAAGTTTTAAAATTTTATTTTGCTGACTTAACCAAAAACAATACTTTAACGGGCAGTGTACCCAGTCGGTAGTAGATTCGTGGTAAGTAGGGTGTCGAACACTTGAAGCGAGGTTAAATCTCTTAATTTTTTTATATTTTCGTTATCTAATCTATGTTAATTCTAATCTAAGTCAAACCTATGCTAATCCTATGTTAGCATAGGGGGGTTTCAGCCTGAGAGACTAGCACGGGTTTGTTTGGTGACTATAATTAATTCAAGACACTTTAACCCAAGCAAGCAAATTAACAGAAGATAAAAGACCGGTCGAGCCTTATGATAGAAAATTGTATTAGCCATCATTAATCCGATTAGAAGTTGATTTGTTTATTCAGTGTAATGACTACTTATCTCGAAGAAGCATATCATTCTTAGACTTAGGCGGGACTTCATCCTAAGACCTAGACACATTAATTCTGTCACAATTAAAGTATCCGCATAAAGCATCCTTATTACCTGATTATAATATATCTTAGGGATTAAAGCAATGGTGATCTTGTTAAACCCTAGCTCATATGGACTTTACCTACTTACTGCTTAATGGTAATTTATACACTAGTAGTCCACTTGTCCAACTATCTAATGGAATCAGAACATTATTTATTTAATTATTTAGATTCACCTACTAGTCAACATGTTCAATAAACCAAAGGCAATTTTTGTTAACTAGTTAAGCCAGAAGAGTATCCTTAGCACGAATTTAGAAGGACAATACTTGTGATCCTATGATTCTAGATGTATAAATCACTATATGGAGAGCTATCCCGACATCTAGATTACTTGGTCTGTATCACTAAATCCAGTTGAATGATAGGTCACATAGAAAAGCACGTAAACAAGCATAAATTGATAAACATAAACAAGCATACAACGATAAATTAAGAAATCGAGATATAAACAAAACCAAACATTTAGATCTTCATAATAATGGCTAATACCCGAAGGTATTAGCCTTCAAACGTCATAATTAATACAAGAGTAATTATTTTAGCCAAGGTAAACTAACCAAGTTAATGAATGATACCAAAAACTAAATGATTAAAAAAGTATAAGAAATTACATGTTGTCTTCTATGGATTGGAAAGCGTTGCAAGACCTCTTCTGCTCTTTTTCTCTTCTGAAAATTGACTTTTGTGGTTAGGTATCGAGAATATGATTTAGCACACTTAAAACTCGTTTTTGTGTTTTGTATTTATAGGGTCTGGAAATCGGTTCGATACAGCGTATCCAATGGGTTGGATACAGCATATTGGAGTTTCTTAGAGTATGGACCACGTTTGATATCTTCTAAAATATTCACATACTATATCTTGAATACAACGTATTGGTCTTCTCTGGATACGGCGTATTGAGCTTGTTTCTTTTGTGGTCTTTGGTGAGTGCAGGCACGGATATGTTGTATCTTCCTTGATGGATACAGCGTATTGGTAGTCAGAATAGTATTCTTCAAAATATCTTCGTTTAAGCTCCAGAATGCGCGCCTTTTGCTAATATTCACCAAGTACTCTGTAATTACTACAATTCTCAAATATAAACGATTAAGTAATAATTCTTTGCAATAATTATACAAAATGGGTTAATTACATGGGATAAATGATGCTATAAAATAAACGTTATTTGATGTCATCAAATACTATGCGACGAGTTTACAAGAAGTGTCAGATAAGTCTGCTGCAAATACTCTTGATAATGAAAACACTTCTTCATCATCGTCAATTGTCGTTAAAGAAGATGAAGCTCCTCAAATAGTATCCTCATCAATAGAACAAGTTGCCACTGAACCAAACTCTCTAGTCTTGAATGAAAATGCCAATGAATTAGTTCAAGAAGATTTTGTAGAATTTGATGGAAATGTGTTCTACAATCCACCTCAAACTCTGATGTTCGAAGAGGCTGAGTCATCTTTAACATTTCAAGATCCATCAAATATGCACGAGTTTTATCAAAAACATCACTCAAGTGATAGGTGGACTAAGAATCATCCAACTGAACAAGTGATTGGTGATCCCTCAAAACCTGTCATGACAAGAAATCGACTTTAAATCGATGCAGAAGTTTGTATGTACGCACTGACAGTGAGTACAATCAAACCAAAAAATATCAACGAAGATATTCTTGATCACAGCTGGATTGAATCCATGCAAGATGAGCTTAACCAGTTCAAACGCCTTGATGCTTGGGAACTTGTCGAATGTCCAATTGGCAGAAACATAATCGCAGTTAAATGGATTTAGAAAAGCAAGACTAACGCTGAAAACACGGTTATTCAGAACAAGTCTCGTTTAGTTGCCAAATGATATGGTCAAGAGGAGGGAATCGATTTTTAGGAATCATTTGCACCCGTTGCAAGACTCAAAGCTGTCAGAATCTTTATGGCATATGCGGCTCACAAGAACTTTCTAATTTACCAAATGGACGTCAAAACGGCATTCTGAATGGTCCACTGAAAGAGGAAGTTTTTGTTCGCCAGCCCGATGGTTTTGTAGATCCAGACTTTCCTAATCACGTATATCATCGTAAGAAAGCTCTATACGGTCTCAAACAAGCCCCTAGAGCCTGTATGACAAGCTTTCCTCATTCTTAATCGAACACCAATTCACAAAAGGTATTGTTAATCCGACATTGTTTAAAACACGACATGGGGATGTCATTTTATTAGCTCAAATCTATGTCGATGACATAATTTTTGGGTCAACAAAACCAGTTTTTTCAACAAGATTTGCAAAACTAATGAAAGATAATTTTGAAATGTAAATGATCGGCGAAATGAAGTTCTTTCTTGGACTTCAGGTTCATCAATCACCCCGAGGAATCTTTATATGTCAATTGCAATATACTATGGATCTTCTTAAGAAACATGGGATGGAAAAATATGATACCATTAGTACACCAATAGCTACTACCAAAATAGATGCAGATTTACAGGGTACCCAAGTTGATCAAATTAAATATCGTAGTATGATTGGGGGACTTATGTATCTCACTGCTAGTCGACCAGACATTGCCTTTGTGACATTTGTATGTGCGCATTATCAGGCACACCCAACTGAAAAACATCTCAAAGAGGTCAAAAGGATCTTTCAATATCTACCACAAACCATTAACATGGGTCTATGGTATTCGAATGATTCTGGGCTTGATCTAATTGCATATTCAGACACAGAACATGCAGGGTGTAATGATGATTGCAAAAGCACATTTGGAGGCATTCAATTTCTCGGAGATAAGCTAGTTAGTTGGTCGTCGAAAAAGCAAGATCGTACAACAATGTCAACTGCGAAAGTTGAATACGTATCATTATCTGCATGTTGTGCTCAAGTCATTTAGTTGAGAATGCAACTGCTAGATTATGGATTTCTTTACAACAAAATTCCAATGTACTGTGACTCAAAGAGTGCAATTGCCATATCTTGCAATCTGGTACAACATTCACGTACAAAACACATTAACATCCATTATCATTTTATCAAGGAGCATGTTGAGAAAGGTACCATTGAAATTTACTTTGTTGGGACGAAATACCAACTTGCTGATCTTTTTACAAAAGCCCTTCCGAAAGAAAGGTTTGAGTATTTAGTTCACATGATTGGTAAGCGATGTATGACTCCAACTGAGTTGGAACATCTCGCAAAGTTATCTTCTTGAATGAAAGATCATACATCAAAACGTTTTGTAAATAATTTTTAAAAAAAAAATTAAAAATTAAAAAATTAAAAAACCAAAAATATTTTTTCTTTTAAAAAATGAAAAACAAATAAAAATTTGAAAAACAAAAACAAAATAAAAATTTCAACTTAAAGATACAAACACGTATCTTCTCCGTTTATATCAGTCTTGTGATATTGTATTTTTTAAAATGTGGTTCTTTAAATGCAAAATTAATGTATCATGAACTGAAGGGGAGTAAAACATTCAAAATGTTCTTTCACTGCTAAAATATGTGGTTTGTAATCAAAATTCATTCACAAACAAAGGATTTCTTCAAAAACAATTTTCAAAAATCATCAAGTTTGAAAAATTCAAGTGTGCAAAATTGCAAGAAATAACAATCTCTTGAATAAGTTATTTAATTAGACATTTATTCAAGGGGTAGTTATGAAATTCTTAATTTTCAAACATCTTCTCAAGAATGTTCAAAACTGCAAAATTAACTATTTTTTGATAAAGTTCTTTAATTAGATATTTTATTGAGGGGAAGTTATAAGCTTTTCAGTCAAATCATCATCAGGAAATTAAAATATGTTCTCAAAAGTAAAAATAACTTCATTTTGAACTAATTTTTATCAAAAAGAGATAACTGTTCGTGGGGGAGTTATGAAAATTTTAAGTCAAAACGGGAGCTTAACTGCAAAATAGTTCAAAAAGGTTTGATGTGAAATAGTGGTCTAACTCCAAGGGGGAGTTATGAAATTGTTTTTGGATCACAAAAGCTTACGAAAGTAACTACAAGGGCTAAAAGTGTAAAAGTGCAAAAGGATAACTTTCGTATGGGTGCTTATTGATTATGAAAGAAACTTGAGGGTCTGAAATGACAAGTTCAAAAAGATAGCTTTCGTATGGATCAAAAGAGCTTACGTAAGTAACTTGAGGACTAGAACTGCCAAAATTGAAAAGTCATTTTCGGAAGTATAAAACAAACAGTTTCATACGCAAACTTATCACTTTTGTAAAATAATCAAAAAGGTTTCGTAAATTCTCTGAGCTTTTGTAACAAAGAAAACACGATCCAAATCGTTTTATTGGTTATCTGTGATAGAAAAACGTAAGAAAACGTGATCTATTTCATTTATTTGTGATTAATTATTGATATTAATTGTTGAAATAGGTTTCGTATAGATCTAGGGTTTCGTAAATATGAAAAGTAATTGAAACGTGAAATTAACTAAGGAAAAACGTTTGTATATGTCTTGTGATATGATTAGAATAGATTGTTCACTGAAAATATTATTTGTGGACTAAGATCATGAGGTTTCGTAACGTTGATAGGTTTTGTAACTTTGAGAAATTGTTTTTTAACATAAGATTGAGCTTAATCTGTTCATAAGATGATAAATAAGCTATAAAATAAGTCAAAACATTCAGCTTATCATTTTTCAAATAGAAAATTATGTTTACGAAAGTAATGTCTCAGGTTTCGGTTTTGTATGGACTTATCAATTGGGTTTCGTAAACAGTAATGGGCCAAATGGGTTGGTTTTGTAAATGATATTTTGGGCTTAATATTTGGATTTCGTAAGAAAAAATGGGCTTCAAATTTGGGTTTCGTAATGGAATAATTTTTGTACGGATATTCAAATGGGCTTAATCGTTAAATGAAATGGCATCTTACGAAAACAAATGATAAATATTGTTATAAAATCATATCTTTATATTGATAAATGGATCAAATGGTAAAGATTGTGTCCGATTTTGACCGTTTCCTGAAATTAACAGGATGAGGATTGAGCAATCTACTGACCATCCAGATATCGTATATAAGTATATGCTTTGTGTAACAAAATTTTTTATTCAAGTGATCAACGATTCAACAATGAAGAGAAAATATAAAGTGGTGCTTCAACTATGTGTGATCATAAGTTTCTCATGTTTCAATAAAAGGCAAAGTTCAAAGTTTTGAAAAGCTTGTTTCAAAAACCATTTCAAAAGTGATTTATGACTATTTATTGTACATAATTGGGTAAATGATCTAAGTCATGTCCGGTTTTGACCATTTTCTGTAATGAACAGAATGAGGAGTGAGTGGATTAGTGACCATCCGGTTATTGTTTCATTAGATTGGTTGTATAATCATTGTTTTTAAACATCTTTGGAAAACTTGTGTCTTTGGAAAGTTATCTCAAATTCTATCGAAAAGTTGTTTCTTTGTGTCACAAAGTGGTACTCTTTTACTAAAAAGGTTTTTTTAAGAATATAAAGCTATACTCTTGGATTTCTTAAATCATTAATGCTTGTCACAACTTGTGTTTTTGCCAAGTTGATACTTTTTAAAATCAAAGTATATCTTTATTTCTTGAAAAGAATATCATTTCACAAATGCTTTTTGGTGAGGAAACTCAAAATAGAAAGAGAGATAAAATCCATACGCGAAAAAGAAAATCAAAGTATGCTCGAAAAAGAAATGCCAGAGCATACAAAATGAGATTAAAAGAAAAAGACGAATAAAGCGTATGGCATGTGTCCAAAAAAGCAAAAATTAGAACATGAGAAAGAAAATGACCAGAATATGCTCAAAAAGAATTGCCAAAGCATATAAAAACAGACAGAGTGGAAAGAGACAAAAATGTTATATAAATGTGTATTACATAAACCTTATCTTATTTCACTAATCACTTTATGACATTATACAGTATTCCACATAGCTCAACAAGTAATTCTAGCTGCTCAACTTGTTCCAAGATTTCATACAATTAGGAGATGCAACAATTACACGGTGTTGTAGAGTATTTCATGCTCTTCTGAATGCAAGATCGTTGGGCAAATCTTACTTGATCATCTACTCAGCTATGCTTTAACTACCATTGTTGATGTCCCTACTGTGTATCTACAACAATTTTGGAGGACAGTTAGTAAAGTACCTGGTCCTGAAGACACGATTAAGTTTATGGTGAATACTCAAGAGTTTATTTACACAGTGGATATGTTTCGAGACATTCTTCATTTGCCAATAGAAACTCCTGAAAATCCATTTATCGCACCAGTCAACATTAAGATTATTAAAGCTGTCATGAACAGGGTTGGCTATCAAGGTGTCGTTGATAAGGTTAGTGCATTCTATACGAAGAATCTAGCTCAACCATGGCAAACCATGTTCAAGGTATTCAACCGCTGCTTAACCACAACAATATCTAGACACGATCAAATAAAGATCAACATTCTTCAAATGTTTCATGCCGTGATCAACCGAATAAATGTTGATTATGCTGCTCTTCTATGGTAGGATTTCATGAACAATGTGAATCAGAAGAAGGAAGCCATCCAGTATCCTCGATTCATCAAGCTCATAATTGCTGATTTGATGAAGAAATACCCAGACATTCCTTAAAGGATTGAAGAGGATTATCATTCCATCAAGGATGATATTCCATTGGTTAGTGTGTATACTACTGGAAATGTGCTTGTACGAGGGATGCTGATTCCATATGCGTTTCTGACTGAGGAGATCCATGCCACTGATGACTTTAAGGAGTATGAGACGGTGTTTATGAATGTAGATGTTACAATGAATCAACCGCAACTGGTTATTTCTACGTAAGGAACGCATAGGTCTACACCTAAAGCCCATAAGACACTTTCCCTTACTGCTAGTCCTCAAGGGAAGAAGAGGAAACAAATTGTTGGAGAATCAAGTTTACCACAGAAATCGTTAAAGATAACCATTAGATTCAGGGAGTCATAAGGACAATCCAAAACATGTTGATGATGATGATGACAAAGATGAAGAGAAGGTAGATGAGGAGTAAAGAGGTGAGATGGGTAGTTTGGAGACTAGGACTGAGGAGATGCAGACACCAATTCCTACAAACCTTAGATCCCCTAGGACAATCTTATCTTCGGATAAGAATATTACTCAGGAAATGACGGATACTGTACCACTCCCAACCACAACTACATCTAACACTCCACACTCCAAACGATGAATTTCCAGTAAGTACAATCATCTTCCAGGTGCGCTTCGCAGGATGTGTAGACGTCAAGGGTATATGATACAGAACATGGAACGGAAGTGCATAACAACTAAACAGTTTTGGAAGACTCACAAGCAAGTTAATCAAGTTCTTCATGAGGGTGTATCACAACTCGCTGAAAAGGCTACAGGAGATTTGATTGAAAACAACTTGAAACCATGCATTGCTGCAACGATAATTGAAGATCGTGATGATTTTTATTCAGAATTACCAGATCTTGTTTCTCAAGAGTTTAATGCAGAAGCACCAAAGATTATAGAAGAACTTTTTAAGAATTATGTACAAAGCAATGTTATTCAAGTTCATCCTACCATAACCACTTCAACCAAAACAACTTCATCAGCTGATCTTCAACAACAATTGTATTTCAATATGAAAAGAAGTCTTCAAGATCAAGCTAATGATCCAGCATTGTGGGAGGTACTAAAACATAAATTTGAAAAGTCTTCCACCTCTAATACTTCTTGTAGGGATTATGATATTCACACACAATGACTTGATGACCATCAAGAGGATGATGCTCCTCCTGAGGGGGAGAAAAGAGTGAAAAGACATAAGACATCAAAAAGTTCAAAGTCTGTAAGGGGTTCTTCATCTAAGCATTCAACTAAAGATTCCACAACTTATTTATCCAAGAAACAACAACAAAAGGAATGGGATGCATGGGTAGAGGAAACAGTTATTGATGAAGATGAGGTGATTCTGGAAGATGAAACACCTAAGTAATCACATAACTTTAAAATTATTGATAAACATGTTCCAACTATCTTTGATCGTGCAAGAATGAAGGCTACACTGAATGATATGTTAAGTGTTATCAATTCAGGATTGTTTGTACGAGTGTGCATACAATTTGGAACAAGCAACAAATTTTATGGAGAATCAGATAGTTTAGGAAAGTAGGCAAGAGGATATAAGACGGTCTTGTACCATAGACCTCTCTATTTTTTTGGACCAACAAAGGATCCAAAATGAACCTCCAAAGGTATTTGTATAACAAAGATCTATTCTTTCTAAATAATGGAACTACTGAGGAGAAGAAGTGTATTCTTTTGCTCCGTAAGATACACGCAGAACGATTTCCAGAAGCTGATCTGGAAGAAAAGATGAATCATTGGGTTCGTAAAGAATTCAAGAATTTTAATGAAGACGCACGGTTTTTAATTCAACATTGGAAAGATTCATGGCATAAAAGAGTGTACAAGCAAAATCAAAGAAGAGTCAAAAACAATCCAGAAGACTATTTCTATAATCACAGGATTACAGAAGTTGTCAGAATAACTACTGATCAATCACATGGTTTGGACTTCATGGAATAAATCATTGTGATGAGAGATAATGATAAGCCAGATAGTTTTTCTAAAGCTGACTTCAAGTATCTAAACAAAAACAATATTAAAGACTTGTATTATCTTTGTCGGAACAAGAAGGTCAATTATCGTGAAACCAAGTTGATGAATTCATTAATAACGTTTCATCAGAAGTCGTGTGATCTGGGAGAGAGTTCATGATTTCTAGTTGTGAATAGAGAGTTACCAAGTCAAGGTCAATTTAACTACACCAACACTGACATTTATTGGTATTGAAGCATATGAACCATACTCAATAGTTGACAAGCCAAATACGGGTTTGATTTACCTGAACAATAAAAATGAGAAATAGGTTATGTACTTAGTAGAGATTGTGAAGTTTTGTGATGCTACGTTGGAAAAGGTTTTGAAAGAAGTAAAGCTCAAGATATTTTAATCAGAACCATAGAAAAAACCACCTCTGCTTGGTGAATTTGATCGTGACATAATAAGAGCATTTGAAAGAGAAATTACCAAGCGCCTAAGTCACCGAGAGCAGATGAGAAGATGGGAATCTTTTCTAAATGGAAGACCAATTCTACCGACGATGAAGCGTCTGTAATAATCAACCCTTAGGGGGAGATTGTTAGATTCAAGAAAAGTGTTTATTATTAATTGAATTGGTCATTGTATAGTTTTGGTTAGTTTTATAGTTTTATTAGTAATTATAATGTAATAAAGTCTATCTTGGTTAAAGTTAGGTAATGTTGATCAAGGTTTGACTAAAGTCAGGAAAATAGAATACGATAAGCAATAAGTATAAATACCTATATATGAGGGGTATTTATACAAGTCTTTACATTTGTTGTAATTCACTTCTCCCTCTCATTTCTATTTTCCCTTTGAAATAAAAATTTAAAAAATGACCAAAAAACACTCTCTAGCTCCTTTCTTTTATTCTATAAGCTTTCGTATGATTACTACTATGCAAATATGATATATAACAGGAAAAGTCACTAGTTTTTACCCGAGCTTCATTTGGTCGTAACTCACTCATTTTAAGTTGAATTTAAATGAAATTTCTATCCACGCGTTCGTATTTAAGTATACTATCATATTTTTAAGTTTCAGCTACTTAAAGTAAATTTAACCACCTGCTATACCCCATAAAAAATCGGACATAATGTAATGTTTATCAAAACTACTTCATAAATTTATCCGCAATAACAACAACTTCATTACTAGCCTAAATCCTTTCTACCGATTGATACCAACACTCAAAAAACTCAAAGACTACCTATCCCTTCCACTGATTTGTAACAAGAACACCACGAACTACTTTTTACATTTATAATCACAAATCTTAACCTAAAAGTTTAGTAATAACAAGAACGAGTTTAAGAATATAATTAAAGTTATACAACCCTTAAGGTTTGTTAGTTTCTTTATGAAAAACATTTCGCACAAACATAGGTGATGATATTTTGAAATATATGAGATGTATTAATAGATGATATATATGAAATATGTATGAAAGAAAAGATAAGAAGTGGCTTACAAAAGTGAAGAAGAAATGATGAATATTAACCCAAACTAACAAGATTTGAACCTAAAAATAGCCACCAATGAACCACTAGTATCAAATGTAACCTAAATATATGAAGATCAAGAAAACAAACTGATGCAGGGCATGTTCGAGCTCTAGTTGTTTTGGCTTAGCCGCCGGTTCTTCGGTCAACACGTGAAGTCAAGTGTTTAATTATTTCGAAGATATTGAAGGGGAAAAAATGACAATTTATAAATATCGATTATCTTTTTTAATATTATTATTTTTGTTAAAGATATTTTTAGATTTTAAGAATTGATTTTTTTATTTAAAAGTTAAAGATTTTATTTGACTTTGACTTTCTCTTTAAGATACTTTTACCCTATAAATGTAATAGGTTTAGGTTTTGAATTGACGAGTTTATAAAAAATAAGAGTGTTCCTCTTAAAATACAAGTTAGGCACCCTTTAAGGGTTTGTTGAATCCCTTGTTCTTTGTTCTTTGTGTGGTTTATTGCATTCACAATGGCATATCGCCATCATTTGGTATCGGAGCTGCTAGGTCCTAATGGCCGAACGTGTTCGTCGTGGAAGACCCTTGGTGGGTGATAATTGTAGAAAGCCGAAGTAGGCAACGATCCCGATCCGCGCGACATGGAAAACCATTTGGTTACATAGCTCGTAGATTCGCCGAATGAGGCCACGATACGACTACCAATGAGGACCATGTGTTGTAGAGAATGAAGACCTCTTTAAACAAGTAAAGGAACTTCAACACGGATTCCAAAATCAAGCTAACCGTAGAGTCGCCGAATGAGGCAACGGCACGTGAGTGAGGATGATGTCAGTTCACCTTGAAGATCATCGAATGGTTGCCATGATGGAATGTGATTCTTCATAGAGAAGCCGTGTTAAGGAAACAGAGTAGGGTTAGAAAGTTTCAGAGTTTGAGACATGGAAAGACAAAACTCGAGGAAGAGTTGTTCTCAAGAGGAGGAGAATGATGCAAGTCATGTTTGAGCTCCAGCTCCTCTGGCTTAGCCGCCGGTTTTTCGGTTAACACATGAAGTCAAGTGTTTAAATATTTTGAAAAGATTGACAGGGAAAACGACAATTTATAATTGTCGATTATCTTTTTTTAATATTAATATTTTTGTATTTTTGTTAAAGATATGTTTAGACTTTAAGAATTGATTTTTTTTAAAGTTAGATTGTATTTGACTTTGACTTTCTCTTCAAGACACTTTTACCCTATAAATGTAATATGTTTAGGTTTTGAAATGATGATGAGTTTATAAAAAATAAGAGTGTTTTTCTTGAAGTCCCAGTTGGACACCCTTTGAGGGTTTGTTAAATTCCTTGTTCTTTGTTCTTTGTGTGGTTTCTTGCATTTACAATGGCATATCGCCATCACAAACACCAAAGGTGTTGGTGTTTGTGTTTCGAACAAACCCAAGAAGAGAAGGAAATGAGAGAGCAAAAACTTTGTAGGTGTTTTTGTGTGTGTAGAAATGAATGAAATGAATGAATACATATTCTATGTACACAACAAAATAATAAGGGATCCTAGGTTGTGGCGTTCAACCCTTGGGCAAGACAAAACATAAGGTGAGGTTATAATGGGAAGGACATGTACCAAGAGCTAGGAATCTAAACCAATAATGTGGTGGTGTGGTCGGACGCAACAAGTGGAGGGGGACCAACATTTTTTCAAATTTTGAATTTTTAGGTTAGCACTAAGTATCTAGATATTTTGATAATTAGGGTAAACACATCCATGCAAATGTGAATGCACTAGTAAGTATTTTACGTGACTCAAAAAAATAAACACGAGGCAAATAAAAAAATATATCCGTTAAGACATAACACGTTAGTCATGAGTTAACTACATTTATTCAAAAGTCATAATGCATCCGAAGACGTTTTTGCCAAAACGCATGGAAAATCTAACGGTTTCATGTAGAATCAAATACTCGCGAAAACAATAAAATGCTCGAGTAATTAGATAAATGTAAATCTGAAAACGACCGTTGCTACAATATAAATGTAGTTAAAAATTTTGAAACTATTTTTTACATATTAAATGGGTATTGATTTTTCTTGATATTTTTTGCATTTTCGATCCTATTTTCGACCCTCGTCACTACCGAATCGTGAAAACATAAAACATGAAAGTTATAGATTTTAATTCACTATTTACATAGGGTTTTGAGTCACTCAAATATGATGTCATGTGAAAGAGAGAGAGAGAGAGAGAGAGAGAGAGAGGGAGAGAGAGAAAGAGAGAAAGAGAAGATGGGGGGTATGTGTGTGTGAAGATTCAAAAAGAGAAAACAAATAGTAAGTATCGATACTCTTTTTGAGATACGTGGAGTTATAATAATAAGAAACGGGTGCACACATTTAATAAATCCGGGTCGGGTACGGGTTGCAGCAATTAATTTAACCCAGGAGGATCCTGCTAAATGTATGTTTTTATAATTATAATTATAATGTTGTAAAAACCAAACTGAACACTAAACATAATTTTGAAACAGTTTAATTATCTTTCTATAGACGATCACTTTGATATACTTTTGACAAACTTTTGTTTTTTGTTTTTTTATGTTTTTTTATATTTTTTCGTCTTTTTTTCTTTTTTCTTCGTTGTTGAAACTTGCATGAGAAATCACATGTGATTAAACACTAATTTGAATATTCTAATAAATTACTTGTGATTTTATAAATTATAATTGTTTATTTATTAAACTTCTATAATCACAAGTGAATAAAACACAATTGGTAAAAAAGAGGTATCATTAGTTTGAGCCCGGGCCATTCTATTCGTTTGATGTTGTAGCAAAGAAACTAACAAATACAAATGTGCATACCAACTTACAAACTTTGGAAGACACAAGAAGAAGACTTGAAAAGGACAACACATAAATGACAATTTTTAGTGTACTGCTTTTGTGCTTATTTCACTTAAAAATAAGCAAGTAGTAGAGGTGCACAAACCGGTTAATCAGTTTTGGTTTCGGTTCGATCAACTGAACCTGTTTTGGTCAACAAACCTCTTCAAACCGGTTTCACCGGTTAACTAGTTCGGTTTGGAACCGGTCCATGGTGAGAAAAACTCGAACCGGTCCAACCGGTTCCAAACGTTAACCTGTAAAACCGGTTTGGTCGGTTTATGTTTCTTTTTCTTTTTTTTGTTTGTCGTTGTTTTATACGCAATAAACTGAATAAACTTCAACTTTTATTTAATATAACACATAATACATTGGAAACAAAATACATCAGAAGGGAAAATACATCAAACTTAATACATAAACTTAATACATAATACATCGGATGATCTAGTCGGACTCGGACAAAGTCATATCATATATTTCTTCTCATCCGCTGGATCTAGCCTCGCTAGCAGCTTCATCGAGTGCTACTTCTTCATCCGAAAGTGCTATCGCTTCATGTTCTTGCACCTCTTCTTCTAAGATTTCTTCTTTAAAGTCTAAGGAGTTTTCAAGATTAGATGTGTGTTGAACCCGTTTCGCTGCATCCATGTGATCCTTTAGACACACATATTTCCAAAGAAGCTGGTGTTAGTCTTGTTCTTCGGATTGATAGCACTCTACCACTTGTTGAGAATGCCAATTCCAAAGCCATAGAAGTAGCTTGTACACTCAATATATCCCGGGTCATTTGGGATATAACAGGAAACGTTGATTCATTTGCTTTCCAAAACCCCAACACATCATAACCTGCTAAATCTTTGGTCAAACGATGAGAAAAAAAATCGCTTTTGACATATCTCTCGTATTCACTAGTCGCTAAACGATCATGCTTTGCCTTTTTGTGTTGTTTTAACTTGTTTAGCAAATTAGTCATTTGATTCCTTGAAGAAGACACATCCGATGAAGAAACCGGATTTGATGATTGATTTGGTTGACCGTATTTCAAGTAATAAATATTATACAACCCCTCCAAATAGGTTTTGAACCGGTCTTTTCCCTTGGTTGCAAATTCATCATCAAAAAACTCCAAATCAGTCGAAATCGACTCGATAAGTACCTCTACCCCGCTTACATAAAAACATGGATTCAAAGCGGCCGTACAAGTAATTACCGGTGGGATTTTTTCAAAGTATTTCCTAAGCTTTTTTTCATTGGTACAACCATACTTGAATATATACCACCATTAAATTCAAATTCGGTTAGTTTGTTACACAAGAAGAATATTTGTTGAAGTACTGATGAAGATGTTGGATATAAACCCCCAACAACATTTTTGTGGCAGAGTTAAAACCGTCAAGTAATCGGGTTAGATTTTCAATAATAACCCAACTTTCAACCGGAAATGGGTTAACCCTACCCCTACTCTCTTCGCACAAAGTCTCATGAAAATATTGCAAAGTATTTTTTTGTTTTAGACCACATTGGAACATATGATAAGTGGAATTCCATCTTGTCAAAATGTCCCAATTAGGTGTATAACAAGGTTTCCCCTCTCCTTTACACACATGAATATATAATTGATAGTTTCTAGTACCCGATTTAAATATATCATTTAACATTTGTTTAAAAGATTCTTTCATTTGGTTAATCAAGGGCACCGCTAAACCGGCTTGCACAACCAAATTAATGATGTGTGCAACACATCAACTATGATAAAAGATACCGTCCATAGGTGGACTGTATCTTAATTTTAGTTTTCCCATTGCTCTTGTATTGTTGCTAGCATAATCCAACATAATTGACAAAAATTTTTATTCCAAATGAAACTTGGCAAACACTTTTTTCAACAAATGAAATAAAGCAGGTCCCGTGTGGGAAACCAGAAAGTCTTCGAATGACGAATGTAATGACCCGCTTCATCATTTGCCAAGTTTAGGACTCAATCCAATGTGTGGTAACACATAGGTACGAACTAGGCAAACCATGAGGAGCGGACCAAACATCCGTTGTTATGTTGACACTAGAATTTAAATTAAGAAAACCATTTATTATTTGTTGTTTAGCCGCAATCCATGATTTTATTACATCACGTTTTAGAGTAGTGCGACTTACATGATTGTATTTTGGCTGCATATGGGTTTGAAACACCCTCGTCATTTTATCATTGTAAAAGTGATTGAATGGTAAGCCTTGTTGAATCACCAAACCCGTGAATTGTTTACGAAGAACATCCAGATTGTACACAAAAACATTCCCATCTCGAGACATAGACGATTTCCCCACTTCTGAAACCGTCTTGAGGGCCTCACAATGTGGATGCGAGATATGATTCTTCAATGTCGAGTTAAAAGACTGCAAAAAGAAATGAAAGCAATGCTTACATTGAGCTTTGGTCTTGTTGTCTAACATCTTGCAAAGGTTGAAGTCTTTCCAAATCTAGGGGTTTCGGGTGGTTGGTAAAATTTGAAGAATCATCGCGGCACTTGTAGAACCAACACCGGTGGTAGTTGAACCAGATTGAGTTGCCATTACTTATTGAAAGAAATTCAGTTTTTCTTTGGAGAGTTCTTTTTGCTTTTGTGAATTGTGTAAGTTGTGATTAAATAACTAACACAACCCCTCTATTTATAGTTTAATAAAAGAGGAAAATAACAAACACTACACCCAAAAAGTCATAAAAATGCTCCTCCACGGGTCCCCCCACGTTAGAAAAGCAAGATTCGAAATTTAAAAAAAAGCACCAGAACCGGTTCCAAACCAGTTAACCAAAACCAGTTCGGGGAACTGGTTAGAAAAACCAGTCCATGAACCGGTCGAATCACGAAAACCTTAAACCGGTCCCAAACTGCTGGTTTGGCCAAGAACCAGACCGGTTCTGGTCAAAACCGGGTTTGACCAATTAGGTTTTTGGTTTCTAGACCGGTTCGGTTCCCCAAACCGGTTAATTTGTGCACCTCTAGCAGGTAGACTGATGTTTGCTTATTTTTCTACAGATAAGAACCTTAAATTTAGCAATCCCAAACACCCTGTTATTCAAACTAAGCTAATATCTTTTGGTATCATTTACTTGTGCTGTGTGGAAACAGGTTTGTTGGCTCACACATATGCAAAGAAGCATTTGATCATGCGTAATTGTTTAGTTTTCGATTATCTTTATATCATATTCCCATTGTTAAGAGTATGGTTCAGTATGTGTTCATTAACCTAATTTTTTTTATTAAAATATAGATTATCTTACCTTATGTTTGTATCACATACATTATATGTGTTATAACTTGTGCGGATTGATCACTCTTTGCATTAAGAGCTAAATTGAAAAAGAAAAGTCTATTTTTAGTGATTAGAGACCATAGCATAGAGAATTTGATACATATAAAATATCCTCAATAGTTTAGTATGCTGTTGAGTTTTACATGTATTAGCTAATTTTGTTGTTATAGATCCTGCAAGTCATCTATCGAAGAATCATGGGCTAATAATGTGAGTTGGCATCAAGGTATTCTACTCAACTATAGAACTCATTTTTGTTTCAGGGGATGATAGGGGACTTGCTATCTGGTGACTCATGGACAGAAACAATAGATGGAGTCACTTCTGTTGTATGTTTTAAATTTTCCATCATGAATTATATTTTTTATAGCTCAGTAAAAAAGAAAATATAGAAATACGTCCTTCGTATCATATAGTTGATAGCAATCACTTTTTCTAATCTTCTGCCAAAAACATTTAAATTTCTTGTGTTGGTGGTTTTGGTTTATATTCCCACATATTCAAGATCAATGTAAATGCATTTAATCTGAATTAGGTTGTATTTTTCATGATTACATCCTCTATCCACTTCATTTTATAAATTTTCCCATGTCATTACGTATCTAGAGCTGATATGTTCTTGATTTTTGTGTTGCAGGGATTAGAAGATTTTTCTACTAATCTGCTTCAGATTTTAGTGTGATTAATTACTTGATATAAGGATATTGTGATGGAAAGGTACCTATTATTCATTTATAACTGTTATTCTTTCATCTATACCTTATTATCTTATATTACATTATTCTTGCGGTTTTATATAATCACCTATGAACAAGAGTTACTGACAAAGTTACCGTATGGCCATGAGTATTATGTCACCTTCTAACAGATATAATATGTTTGTATGGTTTTGGAGTTGATTCCTTTGTATTTACAATAGCATGTAAACTTTATTTTATAGATGTGATTTTGAGGCCTAGTTTCATTTATGGAACTCGTCGAGTGGGCAACATGAAGTTACCTCTCGGTGTAATTGGTTCTCCACTAGAGATGGTATGTATGCTTTGGTTGAACTCATGTTCAAATCTTCTTTCCGATAGAAATAATGAATTTTTTATTACATGAATTGTCTCTTATGGCTTTAGATGGGTTTACAACTGATGTTTGATGTAGAGGTCATGAATGAAGACTATAAGTCGGTTCTTGGAGAATAGGATTCCACACCTAATTCCGTCGATGTCAATGTTGCGCTATCTGAACGATGCAAACGGATTACGGGTAAGAATGTTTTCTATTTGTTAAATATGATTTCTTAAAAAGATAGGTGTTTAAGTTTTGAATATAAAAGTTATGTGTTTGAATGAATTACAGATGCTGATAAAAAAGAATCAGCGACCATCAAGGATGTATGATGTCATGTCAATATTAGTTGAGGTATGTTCAAGAACCGGTAGATAAGAATATTGCAAGGGAAATCACACAAATAACATAACGATTTGGAAGAGAGACGCAAATTCAGGTACAACGGCAGACGCAAATTCAGGTACAATGACAACTGGAGCCCGAGTGCAAGAACACATGTCACAATGAGAATCAGAGGCGAACGCTCGTGAACATTATATCATTCGGATACTTTGATTAAATACTCTACTTTCATCTTGAATGTTTATTTGAATAGTTCAATTTGCATTTCTTTATGACTACAACTTTTGTAATCTTTACACTTAATTTTTGTAATAGATGTATTTTACATGAATTATCCATGCTATTTTGTTAGTGCAAATATTATAATATTTAATCTATACAATCTCTTTATGTTTTGGTGATTACAAACACGTGACTTGTAATACGTAATATAAAGTACGCTAGTTACTCGTAATCACAAATCATCAATGCATGCATACATCAACATCTCTCGACGTCTCAAGTCTGCATCAACACCCATGTTTGTTTGCACCCGACGTAAATCACATAAGGTATGTACAAACAATCATTAAACTTGTAGGATGATCAAAGAAATAAGTTTTGTCTTAAAACTTTACATTTGTATAAATGTGACAAAACAATTTTTCAAAAATCAATTAGACAAATTATTTTTGAATTATAAAGAAATGTTTTATGTGGTAATTATTTCAAAATTCAAATATGGTCCTTTTCCCCCAAAAAACAGGTTAGATCTTCACCAGATAATTATTTCACCATAAAAAAACAAAAACAGGAGCGTCTGCCAGGATGGCCCCTATAAATACACGGCGGTCCCGCCGACCCCCTAATATATCTAGGGGCCGCTACTTTTAGATAGGCAGTTTTCAGCTCCTATAAATAGTAGGTCACTTCCAACTATTTTTACAACCTTTTTGCAAGAATTTCTTTCAGTTCTTTATCTTTCTAGATCTCACTAAATCTCTCTAAATCTTTGATCATTTAACTTCATTAATCTTATTTAAATGTGATCCAATCTTCTATCCTTTTCTCATTTCCTCAAGTGCAAGAGAAGAACTTTCGTCATCGTCAAGATACGAAGTTATGTAGTCTAGATAGTCCATTTGTAACATTTGTTACATATAGATCGAGTCCATGTCTTCCAATCTTTAGTAGTGTGTAGATCCGAATGGTGTGTAAATTTAAAAGGGTTGATGGTGTGTTGGTTAGTATTTTAGCCCTTAAAATATATTGGTGAAGTGGTAGATTGGTTCTAGCTAAGATTAGGACTCGAAATTTAGCTTAGTGTCAGAAAATAATGTAAGCGACGCGTTTTATGTGTTTAGGCCATAAAGCACAAGGGTTGTTATGTTAGGCCATAAAACATAATGGGTTTGTTTGCACTCCAAGAAGAACTCGACATCTAGCTTAGTGTCGGAAAATAATGTAAGCATTGATATAAGGTTTTCTTCGCCGAAGGGGAGCTTGTTGATTAGTGAAGTAACTCTTGAGTTGGGTACTCGAGGAGTGGAGTAGGGCGAAGAGGAGCTTCGTGACCGAACCACTATAAATCACCGTGTCAGATTGCATTTTCTTTTATCTTTTGCTTTACTTATTTCTTTAGATTTACCGCTTACTTTTATACTTGCATCGTGCTCATGATTGTGTGCATGGTTGTGTATATCTTGTTAGTTAAGGTTGTGTAGCTCTTTGTACTAAATATTGTGAGTGTGGTTATATTGTTAGAATATCCATTATCTATTGTAAACCTATTATCGACACTTCTCATATTGCGTCAAACTTAAGTGGGTAGTTGATACAAAAGATTTAAAGTTTTTAAATGGAAACGTATTCACCCCCCCCCCCTCTACGGTTTCCACAATTGGTATCAGGAGCCACATCGCTCTAGTTTTCAAAACAAATGGTTTTTAAAATAGAGTACGATCTATGTATCAAGTTACCCAATAAGGGGGATTAAATATAAAAAGTGTTTTGTTTCTTGATTCATACTAGTTTTGTTGTTATATTTACTTCGTATAATAGCTTGAAGAAAAAATCTTCTAAAAAGAGTTTGGAAATGTCAATATATATTTTCTAGTCGTAAGAGTAGAAATGCTGTCTAAAACACGTATTTTATGTGCTGAAACAACTTCTTAAAGTCATACGTTCTACAGTGAAGTCACCAAATGATTTTGTACACAAAACGTGTTTTTGGGTCACTGGTGGCGGTCCCATAAATGTTAGGGCGGCCCCATATATATCTGGGGGCCGTCACCTTTCCGGGGGTCGTCTGTCTGTTTCGTCATATTTTGGCAAACTTTGAAAAATCATATAAAATCAACCGTAAGTCCGTAGAAGTCGTGTCATCCGCCATTTTAAAGATAATTGAGTCTAGTTTTATTTAAAAATACTTCCAAGTTTTTATTCTAAACTTAAGTCAGTCAGAAATTCAAAATACTACATAGTAGTTAAAACTATATGTTTCGTTTTGACGTAAAACTTGTAGTTTGCCTTTTCTTTCAAGTCGAGTATTTCTAGTCAATGTGTCTTTGAAAGCATTGATGTTGATTAATTTTTAAAATGAGGAGGAAACTATTTTTATTTTCAAATAAAATCAAGCTAAGTATACGTCGGTGCATCTAATATATAAAACGATGACAAATATCTTTATGTGTTCTGCTAAATGATTATGTGTGTTTTCTTAGGTCTTAATATTGCTATTAGATACTATTAAGTGATAATTACTATTTGAAATTAATCTATTTATATATCTAAACACATATGCCTTGTTTGCAATTTGTGTGTTAATAGTTTTCTGGATTATGCCTAATAGGTATTACGCTAGATCTCTTGCGTTAAGTTGCGAAAGTGTTTGCGCATTACATATAGGCATAGATAGATATATTTACAAATGTTACATAAACATCTTGTAAATCATTTTGAGTATAGTAACCTATTTAGGAATTAGAGTTCAATAGTGTGTCAAGTATGTTGAAAAATATTGTCATAACATCACACGTTAAAACTCGTCACCAAAATTTTTCCAACACGTTAACTCTCTTCCAACAAGATGTATAAATCCTTTCATCATCTTTCATTGTTTTACCTTAGGTTGGTTAAACAAAATAAAATATTTTATTAATACATTAGTATTTAAGTAAAAGAAAATGTATCTTTAAACTTTGCTTGTGCTTGATTGTTTTAACACATACACATAATTATATTTTTTCTATAAACATATAGTATTTTACTAAAGATATGTGTTGTATAAAAAATGGTTTAGAAAATCATTCATTTACTCACAAGATGTCAAAAACTATTCATGCTAGGTATAACAACAAATAGTTTCTTGCACAAGCAAAATATATGACAAACTTGAAGTAAGAAATTAACTTGTCATTATTCATCAACCTCACCATACAACTAGTCTTATGATTAATGGAACACACTATGAAAATATTTATTTGTTTTCTTTTAAAAGAGTGTTCATGAGGGTCAAGAAAGATTTTGAATATATATCGATTCATTATTCAAATTATGATTGATATTATTATCGAATCTAATTGACAAGTTTTCGAGTATGGACAAGAAATCAGATTCCTATTTGTCTAGCTTTGAGATTATATCAAAATGTAACAAGATATATTATCTTAAACCTACATACTCAATCACGCTCGATTGATATGAAAATAACGACATCCTTTTCTAAGACGATAAGAATATGCATCGGATCATAACTTACACTTATGTAAATGATGTCATATTGAGTCTACTTGTCCAATAATTGTGTTTTAAATATTTGGAAAATATATACATAAAATACACAATGAAGTAGGATTGACGACTTGAATGTTTTTGTCAAAAATATTCAAGTAATTTACCTTGTAACGCAATTGGTAAAGTTGTCATCTCCAAAAAGCCAAACATGAGCAAATGCACAACATATATAACTTTGCTCAAACAATTTAAAAGCACAACTCAAAACTAAAATTATCTTCTCATCAAAACTTTCTCGTACTATACCAAATAAGCATAATATTTCTTCTTCACCAAATGAGAACCCCTTAACCATCTAAGGTTGTTGGTCCTAAAAATTGTGCAAAACATGAACACTTTAAGAAATGAAGAACAAGTTTTACACAATATCAATTAGACAACTAATAACATAATTTGTACTTTACAATGTTTATAAATCTTATTAGAAATGAATCAAAGATTTACAAGGGATAGTTGCGGAACACTATCCTGATTGAATGACAAATAAACTCTCATGAATCAAAGCTAAGCTTATACTTCATGTGAGGATGATCTTATTAACTATAATACATTGTATTATTTCTCTATTTGTTTAGAATCGATGTCTACTTCCTATTACAAACATTTCTTATATATGAGATAAAAGTACAAGTATCATGTGATGGTTGTCATGCATGTCTCCTTTTCTAGAAAAGCAACAGCCATACTTTGTTTATTGTAAGACACTTGTTTCCACCTTTATGGAAAATCTTGTACTCTTTTATTTTGAAGGTCCCCACACATATTACGTTTGCTTCCTGAGGGAGATATGTATGTTTGATTCCTGAGGGAGATATGTATGTTTGCTTCCTGAGGGAGATATGTTTGTTTGCTTCCTGAGGGAGATATGTTTGCTTCTTGAGGGAGATAGTCATTGAGATATTTTTCAAATCTCAAAGACTCTCATGTTGCTTATAGCTCATATACTTTACTCACTGACACCGCATGAGTGAGATAAAGTGTTTCTTCAGTTGGTCTTCGACGTCCCTGAGGCTTGTCATTCTTGGTTGAGCTTTTTACAACACTCACTGATTTCTTTTGTTAGCCTCAATTTATTGAGTCGAACAAGGAAGCTCGGTCACTCTACGATGGAGCTTCGGTCTCTAATTAGTTAACGTTGTAATAGGATATTATCGGGAATCTCGATAGTGAATCTAATATTGTATATGTTTCGGGTTTAATCCCAAGCAAAACCCGAGCCCGAGTCCTAGTTAAATATCCTGCGCGTACCTTTAACGTGACGGGGTATATAATCTTTTTCTTTTTTAGAAAAAGTAAGTTGTTCATTTTTCTAATAATTCCTTTTCTCTTTTCTCTCTCAATTCTCTCTCTAGTTTCTCTCTCTAGAACAACTCCACTCTCTTTCTCTTTTCTAGTTCGATTCGTGTATGTTATATGTTATGAAGTGATTACGGGATCCTACAATTGGCATCAGAGCTACGTGTGGATTCGTGGTTGATTCGTGTGGTTAAATAAGCTCAAATTCGTGGTCCATTTTGAAGATAAAAACCCCACGGCTCAAAATTCATTTTTGGGCTTGAATGGCTGGTTAATCGTGGTGTTTTTCGTGTGATATAAGCTAAGGATGATACATTGTTACTCCTACAAGTGATACTCAAGCCTCAAGCTTGAAATCTAGCAAAAAGGTTCGAATTTCTTTAAGTGTTCTTCATGGAGAGTTGCTACTTTTTGGACGATCCACAAAGATATATATGTTATTGTGTGGTAAATCTTCTTAGAGACGCTTAATATTGCAAATCCTAGCTTTGGTTCGTGGCTTAAACGCTTATTTGAGTGATTTTGTCAAATTCGACCTTGTGTTCATCATGGAGAGTTGCTTATTTAATTATTTGTTCTTCACGGCGGTTTGACTAGCTAGGGGACAAGATCCACGATTTAAGGAAATAGTCAACGGTGGTTTGTTGACCAAAACAGCGAGTTGCTAAAACAGCGAGTTGTGTTTTATATTAATAAAATACTAAACAGAGAGTTGCTAAACGACGAGTTGCTAAACGGCGAGTTGCCAAACAGCGGTTTGAGTATTTTATTAGGGCAGCGAGTTGTCAAAAGAAGCAGCGGTTTGATTATTCTATTACACGGCGGTTTGCTTACACTAGCAGCGAGTTGTCAAAAGAAGTAGCAGTTTGCTTACACTAGTATCCAGACGACACCCCTTTT
>BQNB010085810.1:0-28362 GCA_026074375.1 Tanacetum coccineum
ATAACCACCTATTGTAGATTTCCTGTCAAGGCTAGCTCCAGTATAATCACTATCTGAAAAAGCTTCCAAGTCAAATGGTAAATCTCTAGGATACCAAAGGCCTAATTTAGGTTGACCCTTCAAGTATCTAAAGATCCTCTTCATAGCATGAAGATGTGAAACTTTAGAAGCTGTCAAGTACATCAATGATCTAATCATTGATCTGTATAAATAAAGATCCACATCCTCAGCTTATTCCTCCTTGAGCAATGCCTTGTTAGTCTCAATTGGAGTGCTTGTTGTCTTTATAGTGACAAAATCAAACTTCTTCAATATATCAGCCACATACTTGTCTTGGCTGATAAAGATTCCATCATCTTTCTGCTTCACTTGTAACCTTAAGAAAAAAGTGAGCTCCCCCATAAAACTCATCTAGAATCTCTTGTGCATCATCTGCTCAAACTCAACACATAAAGACTTCTTTGTAGACTCAAAGATGATGTCATCAACATACACCTGTACTAATATGTGATGTTCGTCTAAATACTTATCAAACAAATAACCCTCAAATGTATAATATATATAAAATACATATACGTATACGTAAGCAAAGTATCATACAAATTATTCTTAAGAAAGAATAATAAGTAATCAACACGGGTATCGTTCTCCTCGGTGAGAGGTGAATGGAAATTTACGTTTATGTTGGGAATCGAGCTTGATTGTCATAAAAGATTTGGATTTGGTTTCTAATTCTAATAACGCAAATGGAAAGTAAATTTAAGGCATGCTAATCTAAAAAGGCACAATTAAAACATTAAGCATTAAAACGATAACGGGAATTTTAAAAACGCGACTAAAACCTAAATTATCAAATTTTAACCCTAAAAATGCAAATTTAATTTCTAACAGTCCTAAATGATAAAAAAAAAATTATAAAAAAGAATTATATTTTTTTGACTTTTATTTAATTTTTTATGAATTAAAAACTAATTTAATCTAAAAATATTATTAAAAATATTAAACTAATTTATAAAAATCTGAAAAATTTATCAAACGTACTTTGAACAAATCTAAACTTAAGAAAAATAAAATGAGAAAATAAGATGAAACTAATAAGCAGTTATAAAGCAAATAAGCAAATAAGCTTAAACTGAAAAAGATACTATATTAATTAAATGATGCGTGCATATAAATGAAAAAGACCCTAGGGCAAATGGTGATGAGAGTGTGTGTTAAAGTGTTGGGGTGTTAAAGGGGAGGTCTCAGGCTCGAAACCTGTGGCCACCCTTTTTAAAATACATTTTTTTCAATTTCTTTTTGAAAAAACTAATCAATAAGTAAAACAATGAAACTTTAACAAAGGAACTTTTTTCAAATCTCAAAAATAAGCTGGAAATAAGCTGTACTAAAACTGACAGTTAGCAAAATGACTTTAAAACTAAATTTGTTTTGACTTATTGGGCTCATTAAGCAAAAGAAAAGCTACAAACTAAAAACCAGCTAGACCTAATCCTAATAAGCTCCAAAGACTAAAATTAAGCATACCAAATAAGCTTGAAATAAGCTCAAGAAGCAAAGCAGTACTAGCCTTGAGTTAGTACTACTAGGCTTAGCAGTTAAGATTGCTAAGCTTATAGAAAACTCAATAAGCTCATGAAAAACCCAATAAGCTAAACACAAGCATAAAGCTAGACCTAATAAGCACAAGTGACCACATTTGAGCACACAATAATAAGTTGATAAGCTCATTAAGACCTCAAACAGATTGCACAACTTTTGAACTTAAAGGGAATTTTAACAGCTTTTAGCACTACTTTTGACACAAAAATAAGCTTCAAAAAGCTTATATCTAAACCTAAAAACTAAAAACAGCTAAAGTCTATCCACTAATGAACACCTAAAAACTATTTTTAAGTAATTTGAACTAAAAATAAGCTAGAAAATTAGCTGTCAAAGGAGACAGTTTAAACAAAATATTTTTGGCTTTTTGATTTTTTTAACAAAAACTGAAAACTAACAACTAAGACTCCACACTTTTGACACTTAACTCAACATATGAAACATTCATTTTAGACTAGCTTTGCACAAAAATACTAACTAAAGAGTAATTTTTAGGAAAATTCCCTAATAAGCTGATAGAATGACTTTTTAACTTTGAAATTTTGCAAATGGGCTCAAATCCTTAAAACATTTCTAAAAACATGATAGAACTGATTAACACTACTAAATAGATTGTATTTAAGCTAAATCAATTTGGCTTAACAGCCAAGAGAGGCCTTAACAGTTTTTACTTTAGGTAAAAAGTGCTATCCCAAACACCCTTTTAAATCTGAGATTCCTACTTAAAAGCCAAAAAAGAACCCAAAAAGCTAATATTGATGAAAACAGATGAAGTTTCAAGCATTTTAAAGACAACTAAGCAATAACTTTATAAAAATAAGCACTTTTAGTAAGCAAAACATAATAAGCTATTTGGACTATTTTAAGACAGTTTTAAATCAAAACAAAATAAAAGCTAAAAACAGATAGTTAAAAGCCTTAAACTAGATGAGATAAGCAATAAAAAGACAGATTAAGAAAAGATTAAGCAAAAATAAGCACTGAATAAGCAGATAAGCAAACAGTAAAATAAGCAAAAAAAATGAAAAATGAAAACTTACAAGGCCTTTTGCTTAAACAAGGACATAAAGGCTCTTTAGAGCTTTGTCTACAAGCTCTAGCTTGTTTTTAAACAAGCTAGTAAAACCCATAAGTCCATCCCTTTTTGGCTTATCTTCCATAAGAGCTTTGGGTAATTTTTGAGTGATTTTGATATGAAAGCTTAGATAAGCTTTTGATAAAGCTTACCTAAGATACACAGGAATATAAGAGAGCTTATATGAGCTTGTTTAAATTGACTTTTAAGATACCAAATGAGCTTTTAACAGAATTGAAAGATGATTAAACTTAAAAGAGAATTTTCATTAAAACTTCTTAAAAGAGTACATTGCTTAAAAATAAAAGTACAATAAGTTAAATAAGCTGGTAAATAAGCTAAAAATTAAAGCTATACTACTTCATAAACTATATTACACTAGATGATCTTCAAAGAAGAAATCCTATCACTATTTATAGATAAACTATGGTGCAGGGGTGTGTTTTTTGTGTGGGGAGGATTGAGGAGTGCTCTCCAAGTTTATAATCTGAGCCTTTGAATCCTTCATTGTGCTTCTTTAACTTGATCACAACCCTTGATTACATCAACCAATCAATTGGCCTGGGATTGCCAATGTGTCTGTCATCATCTGGGGGTAGGGTAAGTGGGGTTGGGGGGGGTTGTTGGGATTTACAGGGTGAGATGAAAGTGACAGATGAATAGTGTTTTGGCAGGTTTTTGGTTTTGGGATAAAGGGGTTAACGGGGTTAGGGTGCGGGACTAACGGTGTAATGTGTTAGGGACTAGTGGTGAAAAGTTACAAGGACTAATGGTGAAAGTTTTCAAGGACTAGCAGTGTTAGTCCTCAAGGACTAGCAGTGTCAGTCCTCAATGACTAACGATGCAACAAATTTAATGGATTATGGTTAAGTGTATTTGTTGGGCTTTTGGATTGGGCCTAGTTATATAGTTTTGGACCTAGCTTTAATTAAATGGAATTTTGGGCTTTTGACTTGATAAAAGCTTAATGGGCTGACTCGGCTCTGATCTTTTATGCTCTTTCCATTCTCGTACTCGGTTTTATCAGTTTTGGCTTTTTTTGTCCTTTAGTGAATATCCGTTACCTGCACATCATAAATCACAAAACATACATATATTTGGCATTTTATGTCCGTTTTTGGTCATTTAGGCTCGTTTTTATAGGTAAAAGGTATGTATAATTAAGCACATACCAAAATCCCACATACTAAACTATTGTCGTGTCCTCACGCAATGCTATAAGTAAACACTTTAGAAAACTAAGAGTCTTAATTCCCCTCAACTAATTACCTCGAAAAGTAGCTAAGTGTTCATCAAAGGGAATTAAAGAATCAATAGCTTTGAAAAGCCCCGTTTTGATCATTTTTATAAATCTACACTAATTACCGCACATATATATTTTATTTTTATTTTATATTTTTCTTTTTCTTTTTCTAACTAGAATGTATTGGACTTTCGTTATTTTCATAACTTTTAGGGTCATAGAACAAGAAGCACTTCAATCCTAAAATGCCCAAAAATATAAATTCATCGTCCCTGATTTTTCACTTGTCCCAAACCAAGATTAAAAACGAAATCACCATTAAATATAAGTTAAGATGCGAACACTACTCATACTTATAACTTGTGAAACTTTTCACTCCTGATGGATAAATATCAATATATGTGTATGTGCTTATTTCAAATTTCGACCATCCAATCGACATTTTAAGAAAGTTGTAATCCTTTAAAAGTTAACGTTCTACCCAAGAATTATGTTTTTGAAGGCGAGATCATTCCATGTAGCGACTTTCTTCTTGGCACATCCTAGCCGAGATCAGCTTAGGTGACCAGGCTTTTGACACCCCATAGAGAATAGTATCGAAATTCATGGACCATCGGTATCAAAAACTATTAGGCTTCCTGTTAAATAAACAATTCATTTAGAAAAACTTAAAATGAAATAGTCTTAGTTCAAAAGCATATTTAAATTAATACAATTATCCTTATTTTGGCTATGGTAATCTTTGACCTTTTTGACGGCTACAACATCGGTTGTGAGCTGGCAAGATGCAACAAACTTTTATCAGTCTCGGATTATTATACTTACTATGGGCCTTCTTTTGAAGACTGCCACATCGGTTGTGAGCCGACAAGAGGCAGTAAACTTTTATTAGCCCATAGTTTTTATTATTACCCCTTTTTTATATTACCACGATATAGAGAAAATTTCTTTTTAGAAAATTTAAGTATAAATTTTAACTAAGACTAAAGAGTTTAAAAATATTGATTTAAAAAAAGGACTTTTAAGTGATAAAACCACTAACTTGTCTAATTTCTGAAAAGAGCACGTATTATTAGTCCGGTTAGAAGCTTCGGGGAGGAAAAGCCACAAATTACACTTATGAGTTTGTAAGATATCCAACTAATCCTTGTTTAGCATCAAACTTATATTTAACATTATCATTTCTCGTTTTTCGCAAATTTAAAATCTTTAATAAAAAGATCTGCCAATGCTTAGTCAAATAAACTAGCTTAGACAGGTTTATAAAGGTTAAGGAACAAAGCTAAAGCTCAACATGCTCGATCGAGTCAAAATTTATTCTTATTCTACCCAGCAGGAAAGTTAAACATTATGACAAAACACTTATTTTATTTTTGAAAAAAATTTAATTTTTTTTATTTTTTGGAATTTTGGTGGTAAAAACGGGATTACGTGAAAACAACGACTGCAAATACGATCAAATCGATAGATCCTCCCATACTAGAACAAAACATTGTCCTTAATGTTTTAAGAAGGGTTCCTATGTAAATCTAAAGCCGTTTATTAAGTATGCTCAAAGATAAACGTTAGTCGATAAGATTAGGATATTAGATTCCCATAATCATGCTAAGGATTGAAGCGTGAGTGAACGAAGGACAAAACCATGAGCACGAGAGTCTTCATAATTCGGGGCAATCCTGGACATACAACACAAAACACGAAACACGAGAAAGGAAAAGGTGAACCTGCTCATGTCACACTTATTAGAAATAAAACTAAAAGGATAAGTATGGGTTGCCACCCACGAAGCGCTTGTTTATTAATGAGTCACTAAGCTTGACTCGATCCCCCATACTTGAGCTGGTCAAGGAGGATAGAAATGGAGAAATAGAACATCCAAGATAGGACTGTCCCTTCCATAAATCATCATCGGGATTTTAGAAAAATCATAAATGATCTGGTAAGCTTTAAAGGCCCGATGAGATAAGAGATGAGGAGATTTCTCCTCATTAGAAGCAAGAATACCAGAATTGAAAACTTTGTTCTCATTTTCGGATGAAAATGGAAGCAAAGTATCAATCACTGGACAACGGGTGGGATGGGTGGTTAAAATACTAGGCATAAGTACATAATGTTCAGAAATATCATCCACTACTTTAGCAGTCAAAATTCTAGTATCGGGCTCAATATCAAAGTGAATTCCATCATCATCCGGTGGTTTCGCAGGAGGACGAGGAGGTGATGGATCATAATAACGATCAAAATGAAATGACTCATTTTCAGGAATGGAAAGGTAATCATTGCTAAGCAATTATTCAAGAAAAAGAGTGTCCCCTTCCGAGTCATAGTCGTCATTCTCAATACCCGGTGGTATCGAGTCATCCGGAGCAAGAAATACATCTATCTCTTATATAAGAGAGTCACTATCCTCAACGGGGATAGGAGATGGGGAGAAAGATTCGATTACAGCATCAGAATTTTCAGAATTAAGTTCTTTCGGAGGCTGAGGAGATGAATTATCATACAAAAATTTCTCAACAAGACGAATTTCTTCCTCTAGATCAAAGTCGGCTTCATCAATTTCTGGAGAAATCAAATTGTAATGAGCGAGTTCACCAGAGAACTCCTCGAGAAGAGAATCAAAATTAGGAGAAGAAACTATCAAATTATCTCGATTAAGCAACGATTCTATAAGATCATATTATGCATTAAAGTGATGTGGATCTATCTTAGTAGAAATGATTTCTTCATCAAAAAGAAGGTTTGAATAAATTTTGAAATTTTCTTCCGGAACGTCCTCATCCGAAAGTGACTCGTCATCACTGGAGGTAAAATCGTCGTTAGAATCAAAGATAAGAATAGAAAAAGTCGTAAAATCATCACAAACAGGCATATCACACTCACTTTCAATATCGGATAAATCCTCGGACTCACTTGGGGTTAGGTTAAGGTCCTCAACACTAGACTTATTTTCTTCGTCCGATTCCGATTCCGTTTCCGGAATAGTGTCAAGAAGCTCATCCTCCATTATGAGAGAGTTCGTAATCGGAAAGTCGGATGTGATTGCAATAAAACTCTCCTCGTCATCATCGTCATCATAGTAAATAGAATTGAAACGTCGCAAAGACTCAGGAGTATGAGTACTAACATTAGCTGCCTGCTCTAGTTGCCGAAGCTCTTTCTTTTTATAAATTTTAATACTAATTCCATTGAATTTTCCCTTAAGCTCGTCAATCTTAATTTCACATTCCCTTTTATAACAAATATTTATTCTCTCATTACGATAATCTTTGATCTGAATTTGATTAATCATACTTTTCATTTCATCTAAATATTGCTGCTTCAGATCCTCCATATATTGGATACTCATTTCTTGAGGAGGTGATTGATCGATGGGATACTGTGAGGGTTGGTCAAAACCGGAATAGCTAAGATTAGGCTCAAAGTAGTTTTGATTCATCGGTTGACACTGAAATCTTTCATGAGGACCCTACAGTTTTCACAACAAAGATATTGTTGAGGAAAACTTGGTAAATTTTGTGAAACAGTATCATCGAAGTTTTGATTGTAGCAAGTTTCCAGCTCATATAATATCAATTGTTGACATTGAAAAGTCTCATGAGCACCCCTACATCGAGTACAACAAAGATATTGTTATGGAAAACTTGGTGAATTTTATGAAAAATTATTGTCAAAGTTTTGATTGTAACACGGGTCTAGATTAGAGATGAACGGAACGTGTGGTGGATCACCACTTGAATCAAAAGAGTGAGTTTGGGGTTGTGGAGGGTGGTCAGAAGAATTCGGAAGATCATCAAAAGAGTTTGTAATTTGATCATCGATGAATGCATTTCTCGATTCAAAACAACATATAGAACAAAATTTGTTCATATAATTTCTTCTACACCGCTCACACGTACATGGTCGACAAAATAAACCGCCAAACGGACCTCCACACTTGAAACAACCACGTCGGTTGTATGACGACATTAGAATTAAACAAATGATATTAAGAAGAGTATTTTTGATTTTTTTTATGTATTTTAAACAAGAAAAATATTTTTGGGACCGATAAATCAAAAGCGCACGGTAGCTCTCTAGATAACGCACAAAGAAGCGGAGGAGCGGGTAAGCGCGAAGCATTTTAAAAACCTTCTCCTTTCGGGTCGAAGTTCGTTGGATCAACCCTCCTTTTACCTCTCTTATAGTTTGTAATCTAAAGGTGAGCCGATTTGACAATTGACATCACGGTTTCTTTTGTTGTATATTTAAATACTTTAGAAAAAGTATTTGTGATTAAATCACAAAAACTCTTCTCTTGTCTCTCTACATCCCACGGCTCAAAACCCTTATCATACACAATCCATTGCTTGATTTTCTATCATTATTTCAAGCTACACACCTCATATCTAAGGTATTTAAGATGGTTTCGAGTGTTGGTTAACCATTTGCAAGGAAGGAATACAGAAAAGAAAGTAAAAGGGTTTATTTGGGAAAAATTAGGGTTTTCTTTCCTTATTTTTTCAAGCCAAGAGTTAAATACAAGGTTTTTTTGTGATTGGTTTTCTTCTTTTCTTTCTACTCATACGGCACAAGGTTATATATAAAGCTTTATCATTTCATAACTAAGATTTTATCGTGTTAATATGTTATTATTTAGCTAAAATCACCTTTTGGATTACTTTGAATATGTAATGAATATTCACTTATGATCATTGTTTTGTTTACGCTTATTTACATGTCATTTGGATGGCATAATATAAATTAATAAGGGATGTATTGTGTTTTAAAATGTTGGTTAAGTATGAACATGTATATGTGCAAATTAGGGTTTTAAAAGTTAACTTATGAATTACAAGTGAAAATGGTTAAAATAACATGTTATCTTGTTTATCTTGGACTCCACATGAGCAAAGTATGAATCTAATGAAATTTTATATATGTAGGACTATAAGCTATACTATTGGTTGTAAAGTAGTTGTACTAAGTGTTGAATCTAAATGGTTATATGATCATGCTTTAAAACATGTCTAAAATCACAAAAACCTCAAACTTTATGTTTTGGTTCGATTTTGATGGCACCCATATTATGTTTTATTAAAGATTAGTATATCTCAATGAGGATTCCAAAATGATAGGTAATCAAAACTCTGATATTTAACGAACAAGATATGCTAGTTACGGAGGTTTACGACGCTAATACTTTATAAAACAAATTTTATAAATAAGTTTACTATTCACAACAGAAAACTGTATACTCCAAAGTAAAATTCAAAACCCTCCCGAGTCGTATCCCGACGAGGCGTGAATTGAGAATCGTGTTTGAGTTCGTGATCGCGTGATTTGAATAATTCAATGATTTTGATTTGAGTTCCTATTTCTATAAATTAAATTAAAAATAAATAAAGGCAAGCTAAAAAAAAGAAAGCAATTAAGGACTTAAACTAAATAAACGTTAACGGGAATCATAAAAATGCGACTTAAAACCTAAATTATCAAATTTTAACCGTAAAATGCAAATTTAAATTTTAACGGTTCTAAATGATTAAAAATAATTTTAGAAAAAATAATTATATTTTTTTCAGTTTTATTTTATTTATTATGAATTAAAAACTAATTTAACCTAAAAATATTATTAAAAATATTACACTAAATTGGAAAATTCTAAAAAAATTACTAAAAATACTTAAGGTAATTCTAATCATAGGAAAAATAAAATAAACCACACATCTTATCTTAATAAGCTGTAAATAAGCCCTAAAGGTCTGAAAGCTTAAAATGGAAAACACCCTTAAATACCAAGTGGCCCAAGGGTCTAACAAAAAAGACCCAAGGGCGCATATGGTAGAGTGTGGTGTGTTAAGGTGTTGGAAGTGTGAAGGCGAGGTCACATGTTCGAACCCTGTGGCTTCCCTTTTTGAAAACCTTTTTTTTGGTAAATTTAACTTTTGAAAAAGCTAAAAATAGTGAAAATAAGCAACTTTTGTAAAAGCACTTTTATTAAAACTTAAAATAAGCTAGAGAAAAGCTAATTAAAAAGGACAGTTTGGTTTTGTAGACTTGCTTACTTTTAGCTAAAAGTAATAGGCTTTTATAAGCACTAATAAGTCCTAATAAGCTAGCTAAAGCCAAATAAGATGAAAAAGACCTAGTACTACACCTAATAAGCATAAAATACTAGAGATTTTCTAACAAAATAAGTTGAATAACAATTAAAAGCTTTAAGATAGAATGACTTATAAAGAGGTTTTAATAGATTCATGACACATTTTTTAAGCTAAAATTAAGAACACGTAAGCACTTGAGATAAGCTAAAGATTGAAAACAGCTAATGACCTATAAGATAACAATACAAATGAGCAGAAGTTAAGCAAACTTGATAAAGAAATAAGCTAGAAAAAACTACTTAAAAGTGACAGTTGGCAAAAACTACTAGTTAAGACTTCTAGACTTATAGTTAAGACTGATAAACTTATAGAAAACTCAATAAGCTCATGAAAACCCAAAAAGCTAAACCAAGCATAAAGCTAGACCTAATAAGAATAAGTAACCACATTTGAGCACACATAATGAGCTGATAAGCTTATTAATACCTCAAACAGATTGCACAACTTTTGGACTTAAAGGGAATTTTGACAGCTTTTAGCACTACTTTTGACACAAAAATAAGCTTAAAAAAGCTTATATCAAAACCTAAAAACTAAAAACAGCTAAAGTCTATCCACTAATGAATGCCTAAAATCTATTTTTAATTAATTTGCACTAAAAATAAGCTAGAAAATTAGCTGTCAAAGGAGACAGTTTAAGCAAAATATTTTTGGCTTTTTGAATTTTTGACAAAAACTGAAAACTAATAACTAAGACTCCACACTTTTGACACTTAACTCAACATATGAAACATTCATTTTAGACTAGCTTTGCACAAAAATACTAACTAAAGAGTAATTTTTAGGAAAATTCCGTAATAAGCTGATAGAATGACTTTTTAACTTTGAAATTTTGCAAATGGGCTCAAATCCTTAAAACATTTCTAAAAATGATAAAACTGATTAACCCTACTAAATAGAATGTATTTAAGCTAAATCAATTTGGCTTAACAGCCAAGAGAGGCCTTAACAGTTTTTACTTTAGGTAAAAACTGCTATCCCAACATCCCTTTAAATCTTAGATTCCTATTTAAAAGCCAAAAAAGAACCCAAAAAGCTGATATTGATGAAAACAGATGAAGTTTCAAGCATTTTAAAGACAAATAAGCAATAACTTTAGAAAAATAAGCACTTTTAATAAGCTAAACTTAATAAGCTATTTGGACTATTTTAAGACAGTTTTAAATCAAAACAAAATAAAAGCTAAAAACAGATAGTTAAAAGCCTTAAACTAGATGAGATCAACAATAAGAAGACAGATTAAGCAAAGAATAAGCAGATATAAGCAAACAGTAAAATAAGCAAAAAAAATGAAAAATAAAAACTTACAAGGCCCTTTGCTTAAACAAGGGCATAAAGGCTCTTTAGAGCTTTGTCTACAAGCTCTAGCTTATTTAAAAACAAGCTAGTAAAACCCAAAAGCCCATCCCTTTTTGGCTTACCTTCCACAAGAGCTTTTGGTAATTTTTGAGTGATTTTGATATGAAAGCTTAGATAAGCTTTTGAAAAACCTTACCTAAGATACATAGGAATATAAGAGAGCTTATATGAGCTTGTTTAAATTGATTTTTAAGACAACAAATGAGCTATTAACAGAATTGAAAGATGATTAAACTTAAAACATAATTTTCATAAAAAAAATTAAAAGAGTACATTGCTTGAAAATAAAAGTACAATAAGTTAAATAAGCTGGTAAATAAGCTAAAAATTAAAGTTATACTACTCCATAAACTATATTACACTAGATGATCTTCAAAGAAGAAATCCTATCACTATTTATAGATAAACTAATGTGCAAGGGTGTGTTTGTTGTGTGAGGAGGATTGAGGAGTGCTCTCCAAGTCTATAATCTGAGCCTTTGAATCCTTCATTGTGCTTATTTAACTTGATCATAACCCTTGATTACATCAACCAATCAATTGGCCTGGTATTGCCAATGTGTTTGTCATCATCTGGGGGTGGGGTATGTGGGGTTGAGGGGGTTTTGTCAGGATTTGCGGGGTGAGATGAAAGTGATAGATAAATAGTGTTTCGGCGGGTTTTTGGTTTTAGGATAAAAGGGTTAACAGGGTTAGGGGTGAGGGACTAACGGTGTAATGTGTTGGGGACTAGTGGTGTAAAGTTAGAGACTAGTGGTGAAAAGTTACAAGGACTAATGGTGAAAGGTTTCAAGGACTAGCAGTGTTAGTCCTCAAGGACTAGCAGTGTTAGTCCTCAAGGACTAGCAGTGTCAGTCCTCAAAGACTAACGATGCAACAAATTTAATGGATTATGGTTAAGTGTATTTGTTGGGCTTTTGGATTCGGCATGGTTATATAGTTTTGGACCAGGCTTTAATTAAATGGAATTTTAGGCTTTTGATTTAATAAATAAGCTTAATGGACTGACTCGGCTCTAATCTTTTACGTTCTTTCCATTCTCGTGCTCGGTTTTGTCAGTTTTGGCTTCATTTTTGTCCTTTAGTGAATATCCGTTACCTGCACATCATAAATCACAAAACACACATATATTTGGTATTTTATGTCCGTTTTTGGTCATTTAAGCTCGTTTTTATAGGTAAAAGGTGTGTGTAATTAAGCACATACCAAAAGCCCATGTAAAGCCTATCCATGGGCCGGCCAAAAAGGGTATTTAAACACCTCTCCGTGCCTTGGAGAGGTGGTTGGTTGGTTGTATTTTCACATAGTTATGCATTTCATGTTCTTGTCTTTCTCTCTCTAAAATACTTCCTTCCTTTCCACTTCCTCTCTCTAGTTCTTATTGTTAGAGATTACTAATATTCTTCAATTGGTATCAAGAGCCATGGAGTGGTGTGTTTGGTTTTTGTGTTTAATTTTTTGGTTTGTGTTATTGCAAAAAATCATCCATTCCTTTATTTTTTCTTGTTGATTCGAAGCTATTTGGGACACTAAATATCATTTACCTTGGTAAATTTGATCTAGTAACTTTAGGATATAGGTGTACAAGCTTTAAATCAAGAAAAATTTCATTTTTGGTCATCTTTTGTGTTCAAAACCTTTACAAAGAACAAAATCTTGATTTTAAAATTTTCGGCTTAAAAACCTTAAAGTTTCTATTTTTCTTGTTCCAATAGGGTTAGTAACACTAGTTGTACAAGAATTTTTGCAAAACAACCATCAAAAACAAGAGACAACATCAGAAAAAGTGCTTTTGTTGTGTTTTGTAAAAAAATTTTGAGTTCGTGTATTGGTAGAGGTTCGAACAACGCAGTCGAACAACCTGAGTCGAGACAACTAAGTCAAGAATTACATGAGTCTGAAACAACCAAGTTCTCAAACAAACCTGAGTCGAATAATTCAACGCTCACGAACAGAGAAACACCTAAGTCGAACAACCTGAGTCGAACAACTCAAGTCGAACAACCTGAGTCGAACAACCCAAGTCGAACAACCTGAGTCGAACAACCCAAGTCAAACAACCTGTGTCGAACAACCTAAGTCGAACAACCTAAGTCGAAAAACTCAAGTCGAACAAACTGAGTCGAACAACCCAAGTCGAACAACCTGGAGAAATCGAACAACATAAAGTGAAACCTCAAACCTGAGATCGAAGACATACCCTGAGGTTCGGAAGTTGATAATCACTTAGTCGAACAACTCAAGGTCGAAAGACAAATTGAGGTCGAACGTACCCAAATGTCAAAATCAGACCTAAACAAACAACTTCAGAAGATATCTCCTCACAAATTTTTGGTTTATCTCATTGTACTTTGTGTAAAATCGTGGACTAATCATTTAACTTGATTTTTGCCCGGGTTTTGCAAAGATTGTAACGATCCCGTGTAAGTTTAAGAATTAAAAACAGCTTAAGGACAACTCTAATTTCAATCACATAATTTTCTTTCATTACCACCGGTCTTGTACGATCAGTATGACATGTAAGTATTTTAACATACTAAATTGCTCAATGACGACTCTGGCTATGACAAAGGTAATTCTGTTTTCGGGGTTATGCTGACATATCATCAACTATGTTGGAAAGAGCTTATGATGGATTCTAGGAGAATCAGAATGTAGCATAATAACATGTGACTCATATAGACTAAACTATGGAAGGAATGATTTCTTGAATCCGTTGAAAATGGTGTTTCACCTACTCAGTTGGGCCTTCAGATGAGGAGAAAATGGGAGTGGCAAGACCAAAGAATATTCTGAATTATCTACTACGGAAGCTATTCAAGCTGATTGTGATATAAAGAAAACAATATCTTCTCTAAGGACTACCACTGAGGTCTATTGCACTGGTTAAGCAATCATAAAGCCGTCCAAGGAACTTTGGGAATCTTCGAACCTGTTCTAGTGCAAGGAAACTCTCATTGACTGAAGACAGGAAAGGGAGTGTAAGCTATTAATGATGAAGCTTGTGAAATTTGAATTGAACTATGCTTATAGAATGGGGGAAAAAGACACTAACGTTTCGAATGTCTACTTGAGACGCTTGTCACATGACGCTCACGCAATGACTTATGATAGTGCCCTACAACCATGAACTGGATCTACAATTTATCAATGATTAACAGCGTTGTCGTCGCGTTAGAATACTCAGTTCCTCCTGAATGGAGCAATTTTGTAACCTGATGGTAAAACTAGTTGTAGCGATGGTTTGGCAGAACGCGTTAAACAATTTTCAGCTTCTTGGCTTATTTAGTGAAAAACATGAATTCATGCAAATGAGGTTGTTTAATGCTCATATTGAACGCAATCGAGAGTAGTGTGATCGCAGAGCTTTGGTTGCATCTCTATAGATGGACCAGTCTCCTTATCAAACTTCATTCAAAAATCATACCAAAACACTCTAAAATTTCAATCACTGTTTCACCATATCGTCTCCATAGTATGGATATCACCTTATCCCAGGTCGCTAAACAAACTACTCAAGAGCTCAGAATCATTAATTCACCACAATTTTATTCTCCATCATCATCCATCCACTAAATTCAAGAATGTGCTCCCACAAGTTTAAACTAACAATCTGGAATTTTTCCCAACTAGACATTAGGTTTGAAAGTTTTTCCAGTGTGTTCCTAGAGAAGGTGAATGATCTGCCCATGGATGACCATCAATGTCACATGATGTCTTTCTGGATTTGCTGTTGTGTCACTTTCCCATCATAGTCCAGCTAACTGTACCAATAATCAGCGGAGTAATCATCAAACCCTAAGGAAACAATCTACCATTAATATGGGAGAGTGCATCGTACCACTCACTCAATTTACAGGGAGAAACAACTGTTCCTTATTATGTTGTGTGGATACATACAAAGGACAGCAACTCTCAAGAGCAAGGGCGAAACACGATCTGGGAAATCAATGACTGTTAATTCTTTTGCTGTGGGTACTACAAGGACCTACACTCCAGGAGCAAGTGAAAGCAATTCTGGGAAACAAAGGACTGTTATTTGTTACAACTGCAAAGGGGAAGGACACATGTCCAAACAGTACACTAAACCAAAGAGAAAATGGGATGATTCGTGGTTTAAGGATAAAGTGTTGCTGGTACAAGCTTAAGCAAATGGTCCAATTCTACATGAGGAGGAACTAGCATTTTTGGCAGATCCAGGAATTGCAGAAGGTCAAGCCACACAGACTGCCATTACTCATAATGTTGCTTATCAAGCTGATGATTTGGATGCATATGACTCTGATTGTGATGAACTCAACACTGCCAAAGTTGCTCTCATGGCGAATTTATCTCATTATGGTTCCGATGCTCTCGCTGAGGTACACATTTATGATAATGTGAATAACAATATGATTAATCAAGTTGTGCAGGCGATGTAGTCTTCTGAACAATCGAATGTTCTGAACCATTCAGAGACTGAAATAACCAGTGATAGCAATATCATTCCTTATTCTTAGTATGTGATTGAATCACAACAGGCAGCTGTTCAGAATTCTAACTCTTCTGCACAACAAGATGCACTAATATTATCTGTGATTGAACAACTGAAAACCCAAGTAGTTAATTGTACCAAGATAAATCTGGACAATAAAAGTGTCAATGATACTTAAACTGCTGAGCTTGAAAGATATAATGAACAAGTTAAAGTTTTAAAAGAAGGACAAAATGTTGATTTAAGGAGTAATGATAACGTTTCAGATTCAAGTGCACAGTCTGTAGAGATTGATCGTCTTAAACGAACTCTTTCTGAAAATTTAAAAGAAAAGGAATCTTTAATGCAAACAGTTACTCTTCTCAAAAATGATTTTAAGAAAGAAGAATCTAGGAACATCGATAGAGAGATTACGTTAGAAAAGAAGATCAAACAACTAGATAATATTGTTTTTAAAAGAGATCAATCTGCACAAACTGTTCACATGTTGACGAAACCTCAGTTTTTCTATGATCATACCACTAAACAAGCTCTAGGTTTTCAAAATCCTTTCTATCTAAAGAAAGCTCAGCAGTTGGAACCAAAGCTTTATGATGGTAATGTCATTAAGAATACAAGTGCTATTGTGATTCCTGACTCCGAAGAGACCCTAATGCTTGCTGAAGAGAGTCGTTTAAAAATGATTTTAAAACAAAAGGATCCTATGATGTTAGAAAAGAAAGTCAATACTACACCAATCGACTATGCTGTTTTTAACCAACTTTCTTAAGATTTTGAAACACGATTTGTTCCACAAACTGAATTATCTGCTGAATAAGCCTTTTGGTCTTAGAATTCTGTGAATCCTCCTGATCCCACTCTTTCTGGTAGACCCGCCAAAGTTGAGGTTCCAAAAGAACTTCCTAAAGTCAGCATGGTTAATACGAGTTTGAAGAAACTTAAACACCATCTTGCTGGTTTTGACGTGGTTGTCAAAGAAAGAACCACGGCCACAGCCATCACTGAGGGCTCGTGGGGGTTTGAACATACAAAAGCTTGTTTTAGGGATGAAATAATTCCATTTGTAAAAGCTCTGAAGGACTTGTTCAACACATTCGATCAATATTTGATTGATGAACTTTTTGAAGTCCAAAGACCTTCATCTGTTATAAAAGGGTTGCGACACATGTTACTGTTAATAAAGCTTCGTCCCCATTTCACTTACTCACACAGGTAAAGATCGAAAGGAGTTTGGAAATTGAGGGCAAAACACAATTCAGATATAAAACAGATCTACATGACACAATTGGACAGTCATCATTACCTCAAATCAAAGCTTTCTTACTCACAAGCATAAGTGCGCTACGGCTCGTTGCTATGGCTAAAATTAGCAATCACATAGAGGAAGCTGACAATCATTTCTTCTACACTAAATTATGCCTTAAGAAAAACAACAATGATGTCTCAATTCACGGACTTGCCCCATCGCAAGGCAATTCCGTTATATAGCACTCTCTATAAGTAAATTAGACTAGCGAGAGAGTGAGTGTGCCAATCATTGAAGATTGTACAGGCCTGATTGAAAGAGCTTGGGAGGTCAAGGCAAGCCCTAGAATCTTCATCTATACCTATAATAGAGCTTCATATCACAACACTACACCACCTAGTTTTTAGTAGCTTTTATTATTAGTAGTTTTTAAGTTTTAGCTTAATTTAGGTAACTTTTGTAGTAGCTTATATAAAAAAAGAGAGTATAAACTCAATTCTAAACGGTGAGGTATCTTTCACTTGTCAAAGTCTCACTGTAATCGCTACTTGTTCTTCTCAATATAATGAAATACAATAGTTTATCTTTCTACTATAAAGTCGAGAGTTTACTATAAAAGAATTTATAATTCAAATGTCATGCACATACTAGTTTATAAGCTCTACTGCATAAGCTCTCTAAGGACTTTTAAGATTGGTGATGATCTTAAACAAGCCGTAATTCACCTCAAAGTGTTTTTGAGATATAGAGGGGGGGGGGTAGAGTTAGTAGGGAGGTTTGGGAGGTGGTTTGTTTATTGGTGTTGTGGGAGATTTGTAAATTTAGAGGAGGTGAGTTTGTTAAAGTTGAAGTATAAAAACCTAACTGAAAAATTCACTAATTGGGAAATGGATTGAGCAATCACAACACTATGGTGATATTCTAGGCTTCAGCGAATGCTAATGGGGGGTTAGAGATTTCAGCTTATAAAGAGCTCTAATAGCTTTTGTTTAGCTAAAGCTTCAAGTAAAGTTCTCCCTTAACTTTCTTGGTTTTAGTAATATTTAGCTAACGGGGGGGTGAAAGATCGATAGTATTTTATTAGTATAGATTCTCATTATTACTTAATTTAGTTGGCATTATTTGAGCTTATTCTTGATGTGATTAATCTGCTTATTAAATATTGAATTTTAATCTAGTTTTTAGCTTACAAAGGCGCTTGTAGACAATATATGCTATCGATAATATCTGTTACTTACAAAACCACATAAACAAGCTCTAAAATTGTTTTAGCATAGTCAGTTAAACCCAGTATATTAGGTTACTGTGTTAGGTGGAGTGGTGTTACAAGAATTTGATGAAGGTAGTGATAATAGGGTTGTAATAGTGAGTGCGAAAGTGGATCTTACATTGTTATTCAGCTAGTATAAGCATGTAAATACACTTGCACTATTGGACACCCTGACAGTAAGGAGTGTTTTAAGATTGGGTGTATTTGGTGGATGTTAGAGTTTTAATTGATTATTCTTGTTTTAAAGGTAAGTTTTCAAAAATATAAAGTTAGGGCTATTAGGTAATGGTTTAGAAAACAGGGAATTTCCTCTGCGGTTCTTGTGAAATTTGTGAAAGCAAGCTATATTAAAGGTTTGTTTGTGCAGGATTGTGTTACTTAAAGAGGGGTGTGGAAGTGTTTAAGTACTTTTACCTCAACCTCTAGGATACCTGCACATTGTTTTCTATTGCTGTTGTATTAGGGCTGTTGTGGCTTAACTATGGTTATGTAACGTTAGTAGTTACTACTTGCTGTCATTTTTATTCATTTTAAGCAATAATTTTTAAGATTTAGGTTCTTAAAATTCAAGTTACATATAGATTAATATAGCATAAGAAAAATCAAGGTCTTAGATATTTCATTTACTCTTATTCAAATACCCAAGTACATTTAAGTAAAACCAGTACATAACCATTAGCACAAAAAGCAAAATAAGTAGTGTCTAGATTTTAGTACTTCTAATAAGGACTCTCTTAGCTATAAGTATCGATGATTATTATTTGTTTTTCATTGCTATATTAGGTAGCTAAGAATTTTCAAAAGCTTTAGATTACTCTTTATAAAGCTTATTTAACCTATTTTAACTTATTAAGATTTTTAAAGCCTTTTGCTAGTGAAATGAGTTTGCCTAATTGATTTTCAGTTCATTTAAGCTTTAAGAATTTCTAGTTAAGTAGCTTTTTGGATTAGCTTTATACTCATATAAGTTTATCCAAGAACATACATAATCTTTTATTTTTGAATTGAGCTTATAAATGAAGCTGTGCAAAGCTTAGTCCCAAATAAGCTAAAAATTAGCTCAAAAAAGCCCTTTTACTGAACGGCAGAAACTTCATAAGCTCTTTCTGAGCCTGTTTGAGTTTGAGATTAATGTTTCCATTTATATTAAAAGTGCTTATAATTGTGTCCTTTTTAAAAATCAACAGTATGTTATACGTTTGATTTTAGTGGAACAAGTCCAATTATTACCCTTCCCCTTTTTCAGCCTTTGTTTTTGCAAAAAGTGAAAAATAAAAAAAAAGTGCAAAAAGGGTGTATACCAAAACCTCAGAACCCTAGACCTGCCTACTTATATATACCCAACGTGTTAACCAATACATGCTTCATTAGCTCAGCCGGTTATATCCCTTTCTTTTAATTTAATAAACACAATTTGGCTTAAGCCCCATTTAATAAGCCTAGACTTATTTATGCTTTATACCTGCGCATATTATTAAGCTGTTAGCCCTCTTCTTATTTTCCTAATCCTTATAACTTTATAGACTTTTCCTGAATTTTTTCACCATTTTCCAGTTACAATAAATATAGTTATTTTTAGGATTTTTCGAAAGTTAAAAATTCTTAGAAAATACATAAAAAATAGAAAAAGTTTCAGAAAATTACAAAAAATAGTTTTTAGTTTTATAAAAAATAGCTTTAGGTTACATAAGAAAAATCTAGTTTCAAACCACTTTTAGATTTTAATTTTCATTTTTGAGCTTTTAATTTTAAGTTTAAAAATAGGATTTTAATTTTTAAAATAGTTAAAAATAGTTTTCTGAATTTTTATGTTATTTTAGACTTTTCTAAGTTTAAAAATCATTTTTCTCAATTTTTAGGACTTAATTTGCTATTTTTTAAGATTTAATTAGATTAAAATAGTTTTTAATTCATAATAAATTCAAAAATAATCAAAAAAATGTTTTTCTTTTTCTTAAAATTTTCTTTTGTCCTAATTTAGGTTTAGAAATTTAGTTTACATTTTTAGGAGTTAAATTTAGTATATTTGCTTATTTGTCGCTTTTAATTGCTCCCGTTAATTTGTTTAAGTGTTTAATAGCTTTTAATTGTTTATTTTAATTGTTGCTTTTAATTAGTAGTTATAGAAACTCAAAAATATCTTTTCTCTCATTCAAATCATAATCCGAGCTAAAACGTGGTTTCAATTTCACAAGTCGTTGGGGAAACGACCCGGGTGATCATACTTCCCGGTTAAATATACGTATTATATATTATATATATATCTTTTAAGAGTGGGATTTTCTTAAAGGAGACTTTAGGAAAGTTCTTAATTGCTCTTTTGGTATTAATATATATTATATTATTTTACGTGTGTTTAAAACTACAATCAGTTTTTGGCGCCGCTGCCGGGGACTTGTGTTAAAGATTCCGTCATTTACGTTTGTTGATTTGGTTTGAAGATCCTTTCGTCCTCGAAAGTTTCATTTTTGTTAAATATTTGAAAAATCTTAAAAAATTAAAAAAATATTAAAAAATAAAAAATATTTCTTTTTCTATTAGTATAAATCTCATAAAAAACATATAAAAAAATCAAAAAAAAAAAATTTTCCTTTAAAAAAATAAAAAATACACAAAGTTGGTAAACGAACACTCAACATACACTACCTTCATTGAGTATTACATAAATAAGTTCGCATTGAACTTGAAAAGTTCCAAATCGAACCAAAGATTCAAAAACTTGCCATTTTGTCTAAACTTACGAAGTACGGCTCACCTTGAAAAGCAATTTTTGAGAGTTACCGTGAAGTAAGTTGATTATTTGGATTTAAGTTGTCTTCTGTGTATCCGTTTAAAATAGATTGCTAAAAAAAATTAGTGTAATTTTTTTTTGCTTTTTAATTTCTTTATTTTTAGTGCATGCGCACTCGATCTCAAGCTCGTAATCGAAAATCCGTCGACAACCAACAATTAACAACGGTTATTGTTGAGGAACCCGAGTTTCCAGTGGCCGACAATCGTACCATGGCTCAAATGCTACAAGCTCCCATCGAGGGATACGAAGATGTAATTGTTGTTCCAACGATAAATGCAAACAATTTTGAGCTTAAACAACCTTTGATCAACCGTGTGCAAAGTAGTAATAAGTTCACCGGTAGGACAAGACCCTCATGAACACCCTTAAATTTTCAACAAGGTCACTTCAACGTTAGACTTCCCGAAGTTCCGAACACTTCATTAAAGCTTTTGCTTTTTCTCTTTCCTCTCTAACTGTGAAGCCCGAATGTTAGATAAGGAACCTCCTAGATCAATTCTAACATGGGATGATCTTGTCTCGAAATTCATAAACCAATTCTTTCCACCTTCGAAAACAACTTACCTTCGAAACAAAATCACTACTTTCTACCAAGAACCGAATGAAACCTTCAACGAAGCATGGGAACGTTTCAAAGAACTTCTTCGTCAATGTCCTCATCATGGTTTCTCGGAATTACACCAACTTGATACGTTTTACAATTCTTTGAATACCAATGATCAAGATGCCTTAGATTCCGCCGCGGGTGGCAATTTTCTAGATAAGATGCCTCGAGAAAGTGCGTTATTCAAGAAGTCGTCCTAATGATTCAAGAGCGATTACGAATGCTCCTTCTTCTACTTCTTCACCTTCCAATAATTCTTTCGAGATTCAACAAATGGCCGCCTTACTTGAAGACAAAATGAATATTCGAATGAGCCGTTTAGAGAAAGCAATTAGTGAAAAGAATGCTACGACTCCTGCTACCGTCAAAGCAGTCGAGGAAGTTTGAGGTCCACATGTGTCAACATAAATTTCAACAATTGTCCCTTAACAAGAATGAATTTTCCCATATTTTCAGATAACATTCATCAATTCCAAACAAACCGGCCACGCCGTTGGCATTTTGTTCAACAGAAATCCTCCTAATATGGCAAACACAAATGAAGACCACCGAGGTTTCAATCACCAAATGTTCAAAGCAAACCAAGAAACCAAAACGGATATCAAGGAAACAATTCATTCAAGTCAAAACCGTGAGGCAATTTTAACCAAGAACTACCAAAGACAATCAAGAGCCGTTATCAAGCCCACCATACCAACCCCCAACAAATCACCATTGGTTAATCAAGCTTTACCCTCCCGTTTCACAAATTCAAGGTGTGTCTAAAACAATTTTGAAAGTTTTTGCTAAGCTAATGAATGCGAGCATGAATACCTGCAAGATGAAGTTGGATAATTTTCAAAGGAACATCCAAAATGATATTTCAAAAGTTTACAATGATTTCTCAAAAAAGCAAGATGAATTTTTCAAAGATGACCAATTTCATGCAAAACTATCATACCAACCAAGCTTCAAGTTCAAGTTCATTACCAAGCAATACCATTCCAAACCCTAGGAACGAAGCCAAGGCAATTACCACACGAAGTGGTGCCTCATATAACGGACCTCCAATTCCACCGCCGGTGGTGGAAAAGGAACCCGAGGTGACAAAGGATAGCGACTACCTAGCACCGAAGACATCCAACCTCCTTTGGTCAAGACAAGATTAAAAACAAAGACAAAGAACCAATCAAAGAGCCTTCTTTTGCTCAAAAGACCAAGACTAGTTTGCCTTACCCTTCAAGACTTGGCAAGAAGAGAAAGTCCGGAAAAAGGATGATATCCTATCTTCAAAGTTTAGTGGAATTATCTGTAATCTTCACTTGAGCTAAGTTTCGGCGGTATCTCACATTCATGATAGCCAAAGTTTGCTCTGATGTTCAAAAAGATGCTTAATAACAAAGAAAAGTTAATCGAATTAACCAAGACACCTTTGAATTGAAAATTATAAAGCGGGGCGGTTTGTCCTCAAAAAGCTTCCCGAAAAGCTAGTGACCTTAGGTCGAATGTTCTTATCCATGTGATTTCGGAGTTTGAAAATTGCTTAGCCCTAGCCGACTTTTTAGGTTCTCACATAAATCTCATTGCTTCTTTCCATTTGGAAAAAGATTGACTCCGGCCTAACGATCCTAAATGGTTTAAATTAGCCGACCGAAGAAACAATTTCCAAACCAACCGTGTAGCGAGTATGATGTTTGTCCGAGTAGAAAGTCTAACTTTCTAGCCGATTTTTGTGTTCTTGATTTCATACCGATTGCTCTCGAGTACCGTGATACTCGGGAGACCATTTCTAGGACAACTCAACATGCTTTAATTGATGTGTATGAAGGTGAATAAGGCTTAAGAAATGATGATCAAGTCTTTAACCCCTAAATTGTGATACTCCTATCTATTTCTACAACAATCCACTCGAATCATTAAGAAAGTTGATCTTATTGATTTACTGCGAAGAATACTCACAAGAAGTCTTAGTTTTTCCGACTTGTTTGTCATATGGCAATCTTCTCTCTCCGGATAATACGATTCGATTGTTTCAAATATCTTCTCCGAACTCTCACATCCATCGGGATAAGTGAATTTTCTACTTTAGAAGAGCTGATACTTTTTCTTGCTATAGGCCGATGAACCAACTTCACCGAAGTTTATGAAGCTTATTATGACCCAGAAGGAGACATTCCTCCTTCTCGAATCTCTTCTTAATAGTGATCCCTTTTCGCCATCACTAAATCAAGGAAATTACTTTACCAAAAATAAAGAAGAGACTTAAGTTTGTAAATCTGCCAAATCCTCAATCGATAACCTCCCGAGGTTAACTTAAGGACTTACCACCCTCATCTCGAATATGCATTTTTAACAGAAAAAACAATTGCCTGTCAATAATTGCCAAAAGATTATGACGATGATGAGAACCCTCTCATAAAGGTTCTTAAATCCTGAAAGCAGAGCATTGCTTGGAAAGCTCTTTTGACATTAAAGGGTATTAAACCCGAGAATTTTGTTCTCAAAAATTCTAATGAAGACGACTCGACCAGCGGTCCAACATCAAGAAGGGTTAATCCCAAAGATCATGATGTCATAAAAAAGAGTTGATAACTTCTTGACGCTAGGATTGATTTACCCGAAGTCTCAGATAGTCCTTGGTGAGCCAGTACAACTGTGTACCAAAGAAGGAGGATGACCGTCAGTAACCAATGATGATACGAATTATGCCAACAGACTGTAACGGGATGGAAAAAAAAAAGAGTAAGCATAGATTATCGTAAGTTAACGAAGCTACAAGAAAAGACCGATTTCCTTTGCCGTTCATGGATCAAGATGCTTAAGAGACAACGCAGGAAAAGAGTACTATTGTTTCACACCGGGTTCTCGGGTATTTTTTTCCAAATTCCAATTAATCAAATTGACCAAGAAAGACCACATCACTTGCCCATAAATGGGAGAGAAAAAACGAACGTTTTGCTTATCGCACGCATCCTTTTGGTTTAAGCAATGCGCCAGGGCACACTTCAATAGGTGAAAATGATGGCAATCTTCCTGACATGATAGAAAAGACAATAGAAGTCATCATGGATGATTATCTCGATTTTTGAAATCTTTATTCTACGTCGTGCTCACCAATCTAGAAAAATAAAGCTTAAAAAAAACTGTGGAAGACACAACTAACCTGCTCTTAATTGGGAAAAAAAAAGGCCATTTCATTGGTGAAAGAAGGTATGCGTACTGGACATAAGATCTCGAAGAAAGGAATGAAGTCACAAAGCAAAGATCCAGATGTGATTTTCTAAGGCTACCCACCCAACTACCGTTAAAGGAATTCAAGTTTTTCTCGGGCCAAAATGCTAGTTTTTAATACACACAGCAGATACATCAAGCATATTTTCGAAAATCTCTCGACCCATGACCCATCTCTTAGAGAAAAACACTCCTTTTATCTTCTCAGAAGATTGCATTCTATCCTATCAAACATGAAAAAGATGTTTACCGAAGCTCACAATTCTCAATGCTCCAAATTTGGGACCAACCTTTTGAAATCATTGTGTGAATGCAGTGATTATGCAATAGTTGCGGTTCTAGGCAAAGGAATTGAGAACATATTTATTTAGACCATCAGTTATGCAATAAACGATGACCGAAGTAGAATCGTGAATTACACAACAACAGAGAAAGAGATGCTTCAGGCGTTGTTACCAAAAGCTTTTGAGAAGTTTCGATCATATCTTATCATAAACAAAAGTGTTGTTTACACAGACCATTCTGCTTTGAAATACCTCTTCAACAAGAAAGATGCCAAAGCAAGATTGCTTAGATGGGTTTTACTCCTCCAAGAATTTGATTTTAAAGTGATTGATACCAAAGGAGCTGAAAACTATGCAGCCGATCACCTCTCTCGTCTTGAAAACCCGTATGAGAATGTTTTTGATCCTAAGGAGATTAATGAAACCTTTCCTCTTGAAACATTGAATACGGTGACTTCTCATGATAATCAAAGTACCCCGTGGTTTGCTGATATAGCAAATTACCACGCGGGGAATTTTCTCATCAAAGGAATGTCAACTCAACAAAAGAGAAAGTTTTTCAAGGATGTAAAGCATTACTTTTGGGATGATCCCTATCTCTTTCGTATATGTGCGGATCAAATCATCCGTAGGTGTGTATTCGGCCAAGAAGCTCTTGAAATCCTCAAAGCTTGTCATGAAGGACCCACCGGGGGCCATCATAGTGCCAATATCACCGCTCGGAAAGTATTTGATGCCGGTTTCTTTTGGCCTACCATATATCAAGATGCTCATTCAATGATCAAATCTTGTGATGCATGTCAAAGACAAGGCAAAATTTCACATCGTGATGAGATGCCTCAAAATGCTATCCAAGTTTGTGAAATTTTCGATGTATGGGGTATTGATTTTATGGGACCTTTTCCGTCATCGAGAGGAAACAAATATATTCTAGTAGCCGTCGATTATCTTTCCAAATGGGTTGAAGCCAAGGCGCTCCCCACCAACGATGCTAGAGTAGTTGTCAAAATTTTGAAATCCCTTTTCTCCCGATTCGGTGCACCGAGAGCTATCATAAGCGATCGTGGGACCCATTTCTGTAACGACAAATTTGATAAAGTTATGTCTAAATATGGTGTCACACATCGTCTTTCTACCGCTTACCACCCTCAAACTAGTGGTCAAGTCGAGGTGACGAATCGTGGACTTAAAAGAATCTTAGAAAGAACGGTTGGCGAAAACCGTGCCTCGTGGTCCGACAAATTAGACGATGCGTTGTGGGCATTTCGAACCGCTTATAAGACTCCGATCGGATGCACGCCCTACAAGCTAGTTTATGGAAAATCATGTCACTTACCGGTTGAATTAGAACACAAGGCATATTGGGCTCTTAAGCATGCCAATTTCGATCTCAAGACCGCAGGTGATCATCGAAAGCTCCAACTTAACGAACTTAACGAGCTTCGAGATCAAGCTTATGAGAATTCATTAATCTACAAGGAGAAGACGAAGAAACTTCACGACTCTAAGATCAAAAATCGAATCTTCAATGTTGGTGATCAAGTCTTACTTTTCAACTCCCGATTGAAGATTTTCTCCGGTAAGCTTAAGTCCCGTTGGTCCGGCCCTTTCACTATAACCGAAGTTTTTCCATATGGCACTGCCAAATTATCTCACCCCGATGGCTCAAATTTCAAAGTGAATTGCCACCGTCTCAAACATTATTTTGGAGGGGATATGCCACCGTTGGTTATCCCGGATCTCCAAACTTTCCCTAAGGATAATTAAATTCAGGGATCGAGTCGAGCTTGCGACTCGGTGAACAAAAACAAGCCGCTTCGTGGGAGTTCACCCCATGCTTATCCTTTTCTTTCTTCTTTATATTTTCTAACAAATGTGTTGTGATGTGTTGAGGCTAGCTTCTTCCGTTCTTTGTGTTTGTTGTTTGTTGTGATTTTTGTAGGATTGAACCAACAATTTTTGAAGCCTCTCGTGTTCGGTGTTGTGTCCCGGTTCACTCGAGCTTCCTATCCTTTGTTAGCAATTAGTTTGGGGAAATCCGATATCCTTTCATCTTATCGATTCACGTTTATCTTTGCATAATTAATAAACGGCTTAGATTTTCGTAGAGACCCGCCTTAAACATTGAGGACAATGTTTCGTTTTAGTTTGGGGAGGGAATCTATCGATTTGATGTTACCTGCTTATTGTTTTGTTTTCACGTACCCGTTTTCCCACAAAAATAGCAAAAAATTTAAATTTTTAAGTTTTTATTTGTAGAAAAAATGAAAAAAATGAAAAAATATATATTAGTAGTTGAAAAAAAAAATAATAAGTGTTAAGACACGAATGTAGGTTTTCCGTTGGTGAGAATAAGAAGTAATTTTTGACCCGATCGAACGTGTTGAGTTCTAGCTTTCTCCCTTAACAATTAATGATGATAGTTTGTGCTAGTCTCATGTAGACTTTTGTTAGCCTTAAAATATGTCGGCTAATACGGAATTACATTAGTTTATATTAGCCGGACACGCAGGGACTAGAAATGTTAAGTGTAGTAAGTAGATCGTGTCCAGGGCTATATATATCCCCTCCATACTTCCATGGAGGGGTGAGGATTCATAATTTTGTAATAAGGTGTGTGTGTTTCTCTCTCTAGAAAACACACATCTTCCCTTTTCTCTCACTAATAATATGGCTTTCTATTTGTTTAATCCTCCCCGACCTCCGGATCATTCTTGTTAGCTTGTGAATCTTATGTGTAACAATTGGTACCAGAGCTAACCGGGGGTGTATTGTATTCGCGGATGTTGTGTTTTGATTTCGTTGTGGGTTTCGTGATTTTTTTGTTTTGTTTCGTCCACGTTTTCATCAAAACAACAAATGTGTTTTAATTTTTTTTCTAGTTTTGGACATTACTAGTTTATAGTTTATTTTTTTTTTCTTCTTTCTACTGTTTCACGTTTTTTTTTGTTTTGAGTTCCACGTTTCACGTTTTTTTTCTTTTTCTAACTGTTTCTTTACTATTTCTTTCATTACTATATCACGTCTCTTTAACAACAAGGACGAGCAACTATTTA